>CAMZMU010000078.1:7755168-7938641 GCA_947311845.1 Poa pratensis
TGATGGTGCCAAGAAATATTTTCTGGATAATCAGAGGAAAGAGTGAACAAAGGACAGTAAGCAGGTAGGATTTTATACTTGGTTTGGTGTCTGATTCTTTTACTAGTGGAAACTACAATTAAAAATTATGACCATGTCGACTGGAGCAGGATTTTGGAGAAGTTACTTTGGTAAAGATGTTAAACTTGGTCAATAGAGTTTTGAATACAACGATGAAAAAAGGCGCGTTGAACAAATAATTGAGAAATTTTGTATATCCTTTCTCTGGAGATGTACAAGTTATGATTGCACTCAACTGACTTCGCCACATACTTGGGAACAATGCAATATGTCATTTTGCCATTCAGAAAGAGTAATAAACATGCACAAGAGGTCTCATTTGCATATGGACGAAGATAAGAAGTCTTCACAAGTGAAGATAGAGATCTACACCATCAAGAGTTACACCTTGGTGAAGATAGGAGGCATTGACAGAAACGATGTTGAGGTGGTGATCTAAGGGACAAAGTCAACAAGAAGAGGGATGATCATGATACTAAGGGAACAAATTAAATCAGATTTTGACAAGAGTAATTTTAGGTGTCATGGTTGTGGAGAGTCTAGCCATTTTCTTAAAGATTGTCCAAAGAAGAGGAAGACATAAAAGCCAAAGAGAAGGATGGAAAGTATGATCTAGTTGTGTGCTCTTAATTATTTGTTTGCTCCTTCTGATTTGGATCGTTGGTTGGTAGACTCTGGTTCCACTTCACATATTGCAAAGAACAATACTTGTTTCACCTATTTAACTCATGTACTAAAAGTGACTGGATTTATTTATCTAAGAACAACCGCAAAAGCTGATATACTGGGTTAATGCCTAATTGGTAATTAGTTAAACGATATTATTATGCATAAATCTATTTGTACCAATTTTTTTACTTTGTCATAATCATCCATGTCATTTTCTACTGATACATCATTGCACATATTAACTTAAATATTATTGTCAAGTACTCATACAATTAACAATACAAACATGCTAATGCATATTAAAATGCAAATTTTCTATCAAATGCAAATATTTATCTTTAGATATATATTTGTTGTGCTAAACCGAGCTGCATTTTCTTGCCAATTTTGAGTTTGCTCAGAATGCTTAAGATCTTTTTGTTGCAATGGTTTAATATTAAATTCCCACATAAGCAAAAGTATCACATACAAATTCATATATGAACCTTACAGTATTTTAGTGTGCGTGCATGTGTCCTTATACATAGCATTTATAAATTTCCACGTGACTCGAACTTACTTGATAGAGGTTTCTAGATTGCATGAGTATTAAGTTTAGATCAATAGTGGTTTAGGTGTCAATAATACTTTGTACTCGAGTCATGTTCTCCTATTTGTTCATTGGTGTGTGCTTATAAATAGGCGGAAAAAAAAAGTCCTACGGTGAACCTTTTTTGTTTTTTGAAGTTTCCTCTGTTGCTGGAAACAACATGAACTATACTGAGGAAGGAGTTCTGAAAAATACATCGGTGTAGCTCTATCCGCATATTCCAAAGCACGTACATGATAATGATTTCGTCGAACATATTTTTATTTGCCTTAACAAGCCTAGCCGTGCACACATAATATTGTTCAAGATATTTTCCGATATTCTGATAAATCAGCCGATTTATCGCTTCTCAGTGTCTGACCGATAAGATAAATCGGCCGATATGCAGATAAACCGGCCGGTTTACCCCTTGTGTCGACCGATAAGTTCCCGATAAGCAATAACCCCAACATTTACCGTATTTTACAAATCTTTGAGTAGGGAGAACTCAAATTTGAGGGCAAAATGGATGTCAAGACAAGAAGAAACAATGACTGAGACGCCTCTCCCAACAAGGCAACCCAACAAGATACTCATTTTGTCTCAAACTTAGTTGAGTACGTACGACATGCCTGCTAATAGGGCCAAGTTTTTTGTCGAGTTTAGAAGCCCCCAAACTCAATGTGCTGATTGTTCTTCAGTTTTGTCGATGTGGCATGAACCATGGTAGTGTGTTGGTTTTGTGGCCGTTGCCTGTAGAAACTGATGAATTCTGGCCCAATGGTTGTTTCATCACCGATGGGCAAGAAGCCGGCTGACCCACGGGACATAAAGCTTGATGATGGCTTGGAGTTTTCCTTCACTGATAAGAGGCGCTTTGCAAGAGTTCGGTTGTTTGATGATGTTGGTGCTTTCACATGTTCTTGTAAATTTTCCAGGGATACTTGTCCCATTAATATTGTACAAGTTTCCTCACTCAAGTATTGTTCACAGCCTGAAACTGTACCCCCGATTTCTGAGCTAGGACCAGATGCTCTCTTTGAGCTGACGTCTGGTGACAATTTTGTGGACTCACTGAGCAAGAAGAAGATTGGAATAAAAGCTCTTCTACTTGATCAGGTAACCGCCATCGAGTCGATTGATGATCTTGCATCTACAATTATTTTGTCCTACGATATACAGAATTATCTTGTATTACTTTCTTATGATACCATACTTGACATCTTGTTTTTTTAATGAGTAGAGCTTCATATCTGGCATTGGTAATTGGATTGCAGGTGAGGTGCTTTGCCAGGTACTACACAAAAAAATTGGAGGCTTGCATCAAATGCAGCACTTGAACTTTGATTTTGTTATGGGCCTGGAAATGTACGGGTCCCATCAAGGGTTGGACACTCGACGTTGATTTTTATTGGTAAAGGAATGATTGTACAAGAGGGGATGGGACTAGGAATTTATTTTTGATACTCATTACTTCCATTCAACTAATAACCATGCACCTGAACTGATCTGATCTTGTCCCTAACAACTGTGGCTAGCACACCTCAGAGACAAAGTTGTTACCTTAATTGATATAACCACTACAGATTTTGCACTGGTTGTGTTGCACTGCTGCTTGGGTGTGATGGAGTTCATTTCATTCTTTGCAGTCAAGTTAGAGTTCGTCTCGAGAACCAACCGTCTACTTCAATCAAACAATCACAAGATCAAGCAAAGTGTTACCGCAATCAGGTTCAGTTAACCAGTGCCTGAAACCACATAATCATTGGTGGTTAGTTTAATGGCTTATACTTGAATAACAAGTACATAAAATACATAGGTTGCCGGGTTATTAAATGACACGGAAAAAGTTAGAACCAAGTTTGCGGTTCAATTTATGATTCAATTTTTTTAATAAATTTGCAGATGTAATGATACACTCGAAACCGCTCGAAAGATATTAATTTGCTGTGGGCTGTGTAAAAATGACAAAACAAAATTCTCGAAACTTTGAATGCAAACATAGAATGACCGTATGTACACCCGAAATTTTTGTTCAGAATTATTTGCCATTTTAAAATGTGATTTTTAGGTAGTGAGATCTCGTAGGCTGGTAGGCATCTCTGACCTTTTTAAAAACATGCAAGACTTGCATGTCGACCTAAAACTGAATTCCGATAACCATGTAATATTGGTTAAATTACTGATCATATATATATCTCACATCAGATCCATTCTTTTTTTTGTAGTTTCTTTTTCTAGGTTGTTGAATAGGCTCGGATCGATCGACCCGGTCGTCTCTGTAAACGTCGAGTCCGACGACTCGGTTCACAGTCTACCACCGCACTGCACCGTCGAGGAAATGACGAATAACCACCACAATTGGGGCTAAGTTGTCTGAGACCACCGAAATTGAGGCTAGGGACACAAACCACCTATCTTTGGGGCAGGAGTGTGACAAGGAGCACTGATTCTGAATTTTAGTTGTCTTAACAGCATTTCTGACCATGCGGTCCCACTGTCAGGCCTAGGTGGCAAAAACAAAACAGAAAAAAATAAAAAAGTCAACCCTCGCTTGCGCAGTCGTGGATGCAGTAGGGCCCCGTGATCCCCGCGACGACGAGTGAAGCGAAGGTGCCGCGTGCGTGCTGCGCTACCACCGAGGCAAATGACGTCGCTGCAGATGGAGACGCCGGCGCCGCCGCCGCGGCGATCCGTGTCGACGAGCTGCGACCAGCACCCGGAGGAGGACTTCACCGGCTTCTGCACCGCCTGCCTCCGCGAGCGCCTCGCCGGCCTCGAGGACTACTCCGCCGCCGCGGTCGCCGCGCCGGGCCGCAGGTCCACCTCCGCCATTCGCTCCCTCTTCTCTAGGCCTTTCGCAACTGGTGCGGCCCCCTCGGGCTCCGGCGCCGCCGCTGCCCCGCCCGACCTACGCCGCTGCAAGTCGTTCTCCTGCGGGCGCGGGGACGACGCGCTCACCGTCGACGAGCCGCAGCGGTGGTCCTGCGACGTGCGCGGCCGGAGGAGCACGCTTTGGGCGCTGTTCCACCAGGACGACCGCGAGCGCGTCCGCGACGGCACGACGTTCGCCGCGTTCCTGGCCTCGTCCTCTGCCGCGGCCGTGGCGCTCCCGTTCGAAGTCCAGCAACATCCGCCGCCGTGCCTCGTGTTCTTGGAGGAGGAGACCGTTATGGCCGAGAGCTGCGACGAGATTACCCCGGTTGTTGACCCAATCGTGGTGTCGGGCACATCGGGGGAGATGGAAACCCCGGTTGTTGACTTTTTTATTTTTTTCTGTTTTGTTTTTGCCACCTAGGCCTGACAGTGGGACCGCATGGTCAGAAATGCTGTTAAGACAACTAAAATTCAGAATCAGTGCTCCTTGTCACACTCCTGCCCCAAAGATAGGTGGTTTGTGTCCCTAGTCTCAATTTCGGTGGTCTCAGACAACTTAGCCCAATTGTGGTGGTTATTCGTCATTTCATCCTGCACCGTCCGTCGTTTGGGCCCGCCTGCCAGAGCGATCGAAAGAAAATAAAAAGATGCCGGAGCTGCCGGAGGTGGAGGCGGCGCGGCGGGCGCTGGAGGCGCACTGCGTGGGCCGGCGCATCGCGCGCTGCGCCGTCGCGGACGACGACAAGGTCGTCCTCTCCACCCGCGTGGCCTTCGAGCGCGCCATGGTCGGCAGGACCATTGTCGCCGCGCGCAGGAAGGGCAAGAACCTCTGGCTCCGCCTCGACGCCCCGCCATTCCCCTCCTTCCAGTTCGGTCAGTACTCTATAGCGCCACCCACCAGTATTCAATCGCCGCGTCGGTCTGGTCTGGAGCAGCAACTGGATGCACATTAGCTTGGTTGGCAACGATTTATTAGGTTTGAATCCCCCCAGGAGGAATCTCACGTGTGGCTAAGTTAAATTCGCCTGATTTCTCATATGATCATGATCCAATGATAATTGTTTCCGATTAGTTTCCTCCAAGAGATATGGACACATGATAAAGGGACTTTGCTAAAACACTGGACGTACATTAGCTTGGTTGGGATAGGGGAAAGGGGCCAAGTTGTTGTGACTGTGGCAAACTGTGAGGGTTGACATGAACATGTTTTTGGTTGCAGGGATGGCAGGTGCGATCTACATAAAGGGCGTTGCCGTCACAAAGTACAAGAGGCGAGTGCTCATCCCCCTTTCATCATCTCAACCTTGCGATCGATCGTGTTGTTTCACTATGATATACTAGTAAGTTTGCAACAGATAATTTAGGGTGTGGATGGTTGCAGATCGGCTGTCAAGTCAACGGACGAGTGGCCCTCCAAGTACTCCAAGTTTTTTGTCGAGGTCAGGAGCCCCCAAACTCAGTGTACTGATTGTTCTTCAGTTTTGTCTCGATGTGGCATGAACCATGGTAGTGTTTTGGTTTTGTGGCCGTTGCCTGTAGAAACTGATGAACTCTGGATGTGGAGTAGCAGTTCACAGGTTGAAAGCTACATAGGATCCCTGTTCTTGTCAGACTTTTGTTGGTTAAATTTGTAGAATAGCTGTGAATGTCAATAAGCAGGAAGTGTCCTGTTCCAAACTTCCAATTTCTACCACAACAAGCTCTGTAAACACATTGTCCGTTGTGCCCATAACTAATCACTTAACAAACCCATGACCAGAAGTCTGAAAGTTCAGAACTAGGTGTGTTCCGGGGAATTACGGCAAATAGGATATGGAGGTCTAGGCTCATTCTCCAGGACTAGAGTCAGCACGTTGAGGCCTGCGGAGTGTCAGCCACAAGAATGTTCCATGATAAGAAATTTAAACGGGAAAAAAGATATGACCCCCCCCCCCCCCCCCCCCCCCCGCGGTGATGGAACAAATTATCTCATTTCTAAGTGCCTAATCTGGAATATTCCCACTGGTTAGTCCCTCATGAATATGGATAAGCAAGAGCTATGGTTTGGAGCTTTCCTTGAGGTGTCGAACCTATTTATGCTGCCAGGTGTGGCTCGTCTGAAGATGGTTTTGATCTTTGATGTGTCTAACCTCTTTGCTATGGTATTTTACAGCTTGATGATGGCTTGGAATTTTCCTTCACCGATAAGAGGCGCTTTGCAAGAGTCCGGTTGTTTGATGATGTAGGTGCTTTCACAAGTTATGTATCAATTATATAAGATGCTTATCCTATTAATTTTGTACAAGTTTCCTCACTGAAGTATTGTTCGCAGCCTGAAACTGTACCCCCGATTTCTGAGCTAGGTCCAGATGCTCTCTTTGAGCCAATGTCTGTTCACAATTTTGTGGATTCGCTGAGCAAGAAGAAGATAGGAATAAAAGCACTTTTACTTGATCAGGTGATCGTTGTTGAGTCGATAGAAGTTCTTGAATTAGCTTCTTAAACTATTTTTTTGCTGAGCAGAGCTTCATATCAGGAATTGGTAACTGGATTGCAGATGAAGTGCTCTACCAGGTATTAGTATGAAAATTGTTAGGTTTGCATGAAAAAAAATGTAGCACTTGAACTTTAAATTTGTTATGGACCTGGAAACATACGGGTCTGATGCCAAGTCCTCCTGGATACTCGCCCTTGATTGTTAGAGGCCTGATTATACATGAGGGCAAGGAGACTAGGAATTTCTTTGTTAATCATTGCTTGCCTCCAACCAAAAATTCAATAAATGTATTAATAGCCATGTCATACACCTGAACCGATCTGGTAAAGAGATAAAGCTGCTGCCGTCCAGTAGATAGAACGACTGCTGCTTCCGCACTGCTGCTTGGCTGTGATGGAGTTCATGTTATTATTTGCAGTCAAGAACCCATCCATTACAGATAGCTTCAAGCTTAACAAGGGAGAGTTGCGAAGCCCTGCACCAAAGCATCCAAGAGGTTACTCTAACTTGGCATTGTTTTGAGTAACTGTATTGTACGATTCCTTGCAGAATACTTGTGTCTTGACTGAAGAAACTATTAGGTTGTGAAATATGCTGTTGATGTTGATGCTGATTGTGCCCGCTTTCCTGTCGAATGGTTGTTTCATCATCGCTGGGGCAAGAAGCCTGGTAAAGTCGATGGTGAGTTTATGTCAAGTGCCATTATGGTTGCCTTGATTCCTGAAAAAAATTGGCCATGGCCTATTTTCGAGAGAACTGGTCACGGCCTTGACTTGTTGCTTTTACATCATGTTCTGCAATCTTGTGACTATTGTCAGACTTTCATCTACCCTTTGGATTTATCAAATTTCTGGTTGTTGCAGGAAAGAAAATTGAATTCATAACAGCTGGTGGCAGGGTGAGCAATACCACTTAATTACTATACCTTGTACCATCCCAAATCTATCTAACCCCCTGATTTTTACACTCTATATAGACTACAGCCTATGTACCACAACTGCAGAAGCTGACTGGAACCCAATCTGGCAAAGCGGTAGCGGCTAACCCAGTGCAAGTGAGCGAGGATGATGCCACCAAAGAAGCAGGGGCGGATGGAGAAGATGATGATGATCTGAAGCCAAGAAAGAGCGTGGCAACATCCAGGGCTGCAAGGGGGAAGCAAAACAAGAATGCTGCAAGTGCTCCAACCAGAAAAACTAACCCGGTGCAAGTGAGCAAGGATGGTGCCGCCAAGGAGGCAGGGGCGGATGGAGAAGAAGATGATGATGATCTGAAGCCAAGAAAGAGAGTGGCAACATCTAGGGCTGCGATGGGAAAGCAAAACAAGAATGCCACAAGTGCTCCCTCTAGAAAAAGAGGGAAAATTGAGGGTGGCAAGAAGAAACCGAGCATCGATCGTGGTGGAGAAGACGATGTGGAGGCTCTGGAACCAAACGAAGCTGGTGGCACTAACAAGGATGAGCATGACTTGGACGAACCTACTGCGGCAGTGCACAAGGCATCAGACCAGGGCGTTACAAGAACATCATCGAGGAAGAAAACCAAGCCCATCAAATATCAGTAGGAAAGGTAGAAGAATCCAGTATGTTGGATTGCTTGTTTGTCAGCCATCAATTTGGTGTATATAGGCAGCATGAATGCTGGTAGAACTTGTGCCAGTGGAAACTATTTGAAATCATCAGAATCTCGTAACCTTGCATCTTTTGCTACTGATTGATCAAACAATTGTTACATTTCATGGCAACTTCTGACAAATGTCAACATTTACCTCACCAC
This sequence comes from Poa pratensis, assembly GCA_947311845.1. Taxonomy (NCBI): domain Eukaryota; kingdom Viridiplantae; phylum Streptophyta; class Magnoliopsida; order Poales; family Poaceae; genus Poa; species Poa pratensis. The sequence goes on from CAMZMU010000078.1 coordinate 7,763,595, forward strand.
CAGATGTTGGCAGTCCAGTATTGAAATTGTTCTCTGATACTTACTTCAAACTTTTTGAGACCGCAATTGACCAAGCGATGGTGCCTATGAACTTGCATCCGTGGAGTTGAAGAACTTTTAGCAGCCTCAGATTACCAATCTCTTCTGTCTCTAAACTAATAAATTCCTGATTTTGCAGTTGACCACTTCCTAGAGAAGTGTTAAATAAATATTGTTTCTGCCATTTTTAGTAGAGTTTTTGTGCCATTCAAGTCCACAATATCCATCAAGCGCAGACTTAACATATATTGCTTAAAAATGACATCAAAGCATATAAAACTACTGCAAAAATTCTGCCAAAATTGAATACGCGGTGACGTGGGAAACAAATCATGTGGCACGACTCAAGCAGAAAACATAGATAAGAGGTCTTATCAACAGATAAAACGAACATCTCGCAAACGATAAGGAACAAACACCTTCTCCAGTTATACATAGCATCCCAGTGCAAATTGTAATGAACTTGTGATCCACTCAAGAAACGGCACGAAGAGTTGGTTCTGGACACCCTCTATGGAAGTTTCGGCTAACAGCTACGAAGGGGCTGCAGATCAACTCTACTCTTCCTTGATGGCGCCCTTGTCGCTGACATAGATACCGTCCAAGAACTTCCTGATATCCTTCTTCTTTACGTGGCATTTCTGTTTGAAGCAAAACAGATCAATCAGTGGTCAGGATGGAGATAATCAAGTTTTGTTGGATCTAGAGAGATGTCAGCACGAGATGTAAAGAAAAAACAATGCATTCGTTCCAACAGTAAATGCAAAGTGAACCAAATTACCACTAACAGGGGCAAGTGGAAAAGTACAACAAAGAACTATGATACCATGCTGTTAGATGGGGTATGTAAATTACAAAAGGCGCATAAACTCAAGTATGCTGGTGTGAGCTGTGAAGTACATATGATCCAACACTAAAAGATTCATGCCAGGATCATGTTACAGAATGGGCACAGAGAGACATAAAGGTTCCTTCCATAGTGCAAAATATTTCTAACGACGATGAGGTCAGTATGAGAAACACAACCGCAAGGACACTAACCTGGTTAATCAGAGCAGCGGAGCGAGAGACAAGCTCGATGTCATTGCCATCAAGGACAATCTCATCCTTGACCTTCTCAGACCTCAAGATTGTCACGCCGTCAAGCATGTCCACTTTCCTGACCTGTTAAAAGAAATGGAGAATCTCAGTACATGTCATGCATAACAAGTCACTAGAGCAATAGATAACTTGACATAAAAGTGTCACAACGGATTAAAGACTCGATGCTAATATGACATACACAATTACAGTAGGGCCAGCAACCTCTTTATTAATGCAGTACAAGCATGTAGTGACTGAATCATCTCGAATAAGGATGCAGCCGTATCAACATCAGTAGTCTGAACCTCAAGTTTTGCAACAGTAAAAGTGACTCTAAACTCTCATAACTAGAGCAATAGATAACATAACACAGGAGCATCACAACAGATGAAAGACTCAATGCTTTAGTGATATTTGCCTCTCTAGAGCATAGCAACAGTCAGATTAGCATAAGACATACGACATCAACCACTACCGTAATGCTTGCGACCCCTACATTAAAGCAGTATGAGCATGCAGTGATAGAATCGGTTTAAATAAGGACGCATCAGTGTCAATATTAGTTGCATCAACCCTAAACTGACAAAATAGTCCAAGAGATTCTAAACCCTCACAAGAATTAGTCATTCGTATAGTAGTACCACACAGAACGTCACACAGAGTCCATGGAAATGGGCAGAGATTTTGCATGTCTAGAGATGACTAGTTCACCGAAACTTGTCGAATGCAAAGCTATCAGGCAATCAGCTAATATAGAGTATCACAACTTTTCTGTTTCGGCCACATCAACAGCTCATGATATAAGAATGGCCAATTACAGAGGCAGCAAAAACTGGATACTTGAGGTACTAGCTTGTAAATTACCTTCTTCTCGCCGAGGAAGTTCCTGATCTCGATGCCCTTGTTGGCGGAGTTGATGGAGGCGTTGATGGGGAAGTGAGCGTAGACGAAGCGCATCTTGTAGCGGAAGCCCTTGGTGACGCCGGTGATGAGGTTCTGGACGTGGGAGATGGCGGTGCGGATGGCGGCCATGGTTTTGCGGGTCCCGAACCAGGCGTCCACCTTGAGCTTGCGGCCGCCCTCCTGCAGCTGGAAGTCGAGGTTGAGGTGCTTGAAGTTGCGGGTGAGCGTGCCGCGGGGCCCCGTGACCGAGATCATCTTGGCGGACACCTTCACCGTCACCTCCTCCGGGATCTCCATCGTCTCCGACGCGAGGATGGTCTTCATCTTGGCCGGATGGGGGTGGGTCGGCTTCTCCGGCGGCGGCGGCTGGTGGGGTGGATTTTCTGTGCTACGCGGGCGGCGGCGGCGGCAGAGGATCCGCTATATAAGTGGGGTTGCTAGGGTTTTGTCCGTGGAGGGTGAGGGAATGGGCGGTCTTGGGCCGAGGTGGGCTCGAGTTGGCCCAATGTTTCTTTCTACGGCCCAGATAACATTTAGGAAAAGTATAGTAGTCACCCGGGGGATCCGAGCTTCCCATCCTCCGGGTCCCCTACCAACCACGTGTCCCTTCTTTTCTGTCCACAATCCCGCTTTTGCTACGGTAGCAAAAAAATATCCCGATTTTTGCTACATGTAGCAAAAACTTTTCGGTCCAAAAAATAGTCCCCCAGAGCCCATTTTTGCTACGGTAGCAAAAAAAAAGTCTCATTTTTTGCCACATGTAGCAATATAACTTTTATTTTTGCTATTATTGTTATCTGGTTTTGCTACAATATATCAAAAAAATTGATACTATATATCTCCGGCGAGTTCTCCGGCGATGTCTCCGGCGAGAGCCTCCGGCGATGTCTCCGGCGAAGTTGATTTTTGCTACAATAGATCAAAAAATTTGCTACTATTGTTATCTGGTTTTGCTACAATAGATCAAAAAATTTGCTACTATATCTCCGGCGAGGTCTCCGGCGATGTCTCCGGCGAGAGTCTCCGGCGATGTCTCCGGCGAAGTTGATTTTGCTACAATCGAACTTTTTTTTTGCTACAATAGCATAAACTTTTTGCTACCACGTGTCCGGCGAGGTATCCGGTGAGGTCTCCGGCGAGGCCAGAATTTTCCTTTCATGTTCTGTGTACGAACTGTTTTTTGCTACAATGCAGCAAAAGTGGGACGATTTTGCTACAATAGCAACTTTTTGTTGCTACAAAATCTCCGGCGAGGTCTCCGGTGAGGTCTCCGGCGAAGTCAGTCTTTTATTTTTCTGTATTTCTAAGCGAACCGTTTTTTGCTACATAGGAGCAAAAGCGGGCGATTATTTGCTACACCGTAGCAAAAGCGGGATTTGGTGGGATTTGGGATAAGAGAGGAGGACACGTGTTGGCCGGGGGACCCGGGTGATCTTTTCCCCAGATCCCCCGGGGGACGCCTAGTCTCCTCCTAACATTTATCTCCCCCTCAGAAAAAAAAGATAACATTTATCTCAGTATCACTCGGAACTTGGTGGCCTTTCACCTAGCTTTATTGATTATCACACACACATACATTGTTCTACATCGCTGGCCAGATGAGACTAGGTGGGTCACCATCTAAGACATTAAGGAGCTCGAAACCCTAGCCGCCATTGGGGCCAAATCTCACTCCCGTTGCCGTCGGCTTGGTCCGCGGTGGCGACGGGCCTCGTTCCCTAAGGGGGCCGGGACCTCTGGCCGTCCCTTCCATGGCGGCGGAGCGTGGAGCCCTGGGCAGTGGCCCTGGCATGGTGGAGACGACACGGTACCCCTGGCATTTTGGGTTGCGGTGGAATGTGAGGGTGTGGTCGTCCGACTTTATGTGGAGGTCGAGCGGCGAGTGGTGGTCCGGTGTTGGGCGAGGTCACGCGTTGACCGGTCTCTGGCGGTGGCTCCCCTATGATGACGGATGTGGATCTGACATGGTGGTGGGCCTGCTTTCGTCCCGGCCTAGGTTTGGTCCTTGGCTTTGTCGTCGATGCCCCTCGCCACGCCCGTGACATTTGCGCTTCGTTGGCTTGCTGCTTGGTGGCGTCGTCGATTTGTTCGGGCAAGCTTGGGCGCAACGGTGTGAGGTGGTTGCATTCCGTGCAAAAGCCTTGTCCTGACCTTTTCCGTAATTGATGATGGTGAAGCCCTCGGGTGCCCCTCACCTCCTTGGAGGCATTGTTGGATGGAGGTGCCGCACTTTGCCCTCTTATGAAAATCTCCAGAGGTAACGTCAGATCCTTTGGATCCGTTGATGGTGGCTTCTTGTGAATCGTTTCCCTCCTTGGAGGCATCGACTTGGAGTCACTACCTTCATTGCTTGGAGTTCTTTGGTCTAGCCGCACATTCTGATCTCCTCTCGAGACACTTGTGTGGCAACTTTTCATGTGCTGAGTGGCGAGTCGTGCCTCCTGCCGGTTTTGAGCTGCCTTTCATCTTCGTGTTTCGTGTGCATGGTGGTTGGTTGGTGCGTGTTTGGTGTCGTTGTGGTGGTCCCCTTTGTTTGGCCAACTATAGCCAATTCGAAGTCGTAGGCTCGTTGAGAGATGATTATGATGGTGCTGCGGTGGCGCCGACGTGTGGCTTCTTGTAATGTGTGTTTGAGTTCAGGATTTCCCGTGCCGTCATGGCTCGATGTGGTTTTTACCCGGTTTTTCTTATTACCGTGCAAATCTTTTCTTACTTCTTCATCAAAATAATAAATATCCCATACTTCTCTGAGGACAACCGACAAGTTTAAATAATTTCCTTGATTATGCTTTGTGGGGCCTCTACTCGATTATACGGTAATTGGTACTGGATACAAGGTTCCGCAGCGTCACGCACAAAGATTCGGAGGACTCAGCGACCTAGATCGCGAGGAAGAGGGAAGAGAAAGTGTTGTCAGCAGTTCATCAATGTTACACAATAGTCATGCAGATCATTTTTTTATATATAAAAAAGTCATGCCAGGCTGGCAGAGAGTCGTAACTTTTTTTTTGAGAAAAGGCAGAGAGTCGTAACTTCACGACTAGATTTGTTTTTAGAAAACTCGTGCCGATCCCAGCTACTGCTACTTCTTTGTAGGCCCCTTGTTGGCCCGGGTCCAGTGGGCCTCGCGAATCCCTTGCTTCTCGTTCTAAAAACAAATGACCGCTTACTGAAACTCCCCCCTTCAGCCTTCAGGTGCCCGAACACGAACTGTATATAACAACACACAGAAGGAGAAAGAAGGAGACCCATCGATTAGTGGTCTTGGAAGTCGGAAGACAATGGACGCCATCGCGTACGTGCTTGGCGAGGACTTGGCACACCTGGACGTAGCATGCTCCCGCTCTCTACACCGGGTGCCGCTCGCCCGTGTGCCTTGAGTGTTGCACGGACCATCGGGTGCGGCACCCGCACGAGGGCGACGTCGCAGGCCGGAGGGTCATGCGGGTACGCTCCGTCTTCCTTGATTGCTCGCTTCTAGATTGATACCGGTCTGCTTGTTTCTCGATTCAGTGCTTCCGCTCCCGCCCCTCCTGTGTTTCTTGCGTTCTTTCGTCGCCCGTCCCCCGCGGCCCGTGTGCGCTTGTTCGTTGTTGCTTCTTGCGGTAATGATCTTGATAGCTCGCTTCTCGATTCATACCGGTCTGCTCGTTTCTCGATTCAGTGCTTCCACTCCCGCCCCTCCTGTGTTTCTTGCGTTCTTTCGTCGCCCGCCCCCCGCGCTTGTTCGTTGTTGCTTCTTGGGGTAATGATTCTTGTTTGCCGTTTTTCGCAGATAGTAGACAATCTTGGGTTCCCAACAGTCACGGCCCTTGACGTCAAGCGCTATAGGACTGCCCTCGGGTTCAATTGGAACAATATACAGCGCATAGGCGGGAGCTTCGAAAAGTTCATCTACCGCACGCAGTGTCCTCTGAATCCGACCGGGATAAGAATACAATTTATACTGAGCTCTTACACTTCTATGGGTATTATTTTTTAGCATGTTATAGTATTACAAAAGTAATTTTCTATTTAATAAAATAGTTCAACCACATAATTGACAATATTAATAAATATTAGTTGGTATGTTTTTATTTTGTAGTGAATTCACTGAAAGATACAAAAAAATTATTGCAACAAATTTTGTTTAGAACTATGTTTTGTATGATGCATAATCTATATAACTTATAAGTATCTATGATAAATATTTGCAAAGAGTACAATCTAACTAAGGTGTCAATAGCAGTTTCCATTGTATGATTAATCAAGTATCTTTATAGAAAATTGTAGAGTATAAAATGAATACTTTTTCATCGTCAAAATTGTTTAGAATTCAAAATTTAACAATGTCTGCATGCTTTGTACTTGGTATTGAAACAACATTGCTTATAATAATCAACAATCAAAAAAACAATGTGAATTATAGTATGTTCGCCACTAGCTTGTATATATTGACTCTAGAGACACTGGTTAAAAGTCAAAACCCTCATCGTAAATGTAAAAAAAGCTCTTATCCCGAGCCCAGTCACTGATGTGAGGTACGTTGGCTCCAACAGAGGAAATCCCAAGCCCATTCACTGATGTGAGGTGCCTCATCGCCAACAGAGGAAATAACTGCCACAAAAGAGCCCTGCTACTGGCAACGGTGCTCACCCATTTCTTTTTCTTTTTCCAGATATGGCTCATTGGTAACGGGTTTCTTGTTCCACTCGTTTGCACTGAGATTCTTTCTCTATCAATATATAATATATGTTTGACGACACATACATCAATAATACGAGCATAATATATATTTCACGGTACATATATCAAATAACAGCAATAATATAATTACAAAACATACACATATCCACAATGCAACATAGCAGTGACCCCTAGAGTTTTTCGCACACAATCAGCATAACTAACATATTGACTTTAGTTTTTGATAAAACTTAGAAGGATTAACCGTTATATCCTTGTTGCAAGCTAATCACATGCGTGCGGAATATGTACTCATCTGATGTAGAATGGACATTGAATTCAATGGTAGACCAAGCCCTGAAAATGTGGTACTCCCTCTAATCCCCTTTAAATGTCGATGGCAAACAATTAGCATGGTACAAATCAGACCTACAGGTCATGACGACATTTATGTCGGACCGGAGGGAGTACAGTTTTCTGGGTCCAAAACTACTTGATGAGGCAGCATCAGACAACTTCACAACCATTGTTTTAAGTATTGGCGCCCATTTGAATCTCAGTTTCAAGAAATCAATCTCATGCTCATCTCCTTCGGAGCCGTTAATCTCCACTTCTTCAAGGGCAATCAATGATCTAGTCTGAGATCTCCAATTCGCCGAATCACAAGGACAATCTAGTGGCATTCTTTTCGTCCTATTACAAAAAAATTCTTTGTAAATTAGGTCACAATGCAATATAAGATATATAATAAGAGCAGAGAATTAGCGCTGTAGGCTGACCTTAACCCTCTGCATAGAAGTTGAAATCCGATTAATGCCAAGTAGATCCCACACGAGTACTCCAAAAACATGGCCATTTGTCGTGAGATATATTTCCAAAACAGAGAACTTGACGATCATATGCTTCTCTGCATGTTGCGTAATGTTGGTGTCTTCACCGTTCAAAGTAATAAGCGAGCCCTGGCAAACCAAATACATATATTATTCACACAAAAACAAAGTCGTCAGAGTTTGCTTTGATTGAGTAGGAGGGAGGACAGTACACACGTGGGAAACATGAAGTAGTAGCGAAGGGAGCTGTCCCGTCTCTCTGGCGTCTCTAGAATCACCTTAGTGAGTCTCCAACCAAAGTAAGTATACGTCCTGAAGAGTTGGCATCGCCACGAGACCTTCTCCACCATTGGTGCCAAGACAGAGATACTAGCCAACCTTTTCAAATACCAGTAATCTTGCACGCACAATACCCGCTCACTAATATAAATTTTGCAAAAGCACATTATATGCCTAATAGTGAAAAAAGCTTATTAACCATCAATGTCTTAGAGTCTCAGGCCTTATGAATTACTATGGCACTTCAACAAAGACGATTTACACCTCCTATATCATACAAGTTTCATGTGTCATCTTATATCCAAATAAATAATGAAGTTGCGATTCTGAACATATACTGACATGTTCTCATATGTAATTTGATATGAATTTAATAGCCTGCATTTGATGTGAATTTAATTTGATATGTATAGATCTTCACTGACCTGTAAATCATTATATTTGATTAGCTAACTTTCAGAACAAAACCTGATGAACAACAAAACTAAAAATTAGAATTTAATAGTCACCCACCAAATGATAATCAAATGTCACTTGAACATCCTATTGACCGTACCAAACCATGAGATCAGCTTTGTTGTCAAGGTGATATGTTGTTATAGGCGTGTTTGTAAAATCTTTAAACAGGTAACTCTCCCGTGATGCAGACAGGGAAGCAGTCAGATACAACAAAAAGTACTTTACCATGCAAGTCTTTTTTTTAATCTTAAGTCAATCGATCCTGCCGTCTGATTCGATAGAAGAAATGTTATTCACAAATTTTTTAAACATCAGGATGGAGAAGAGGCGCAAAATCCCCAAACACCAACCACATCATGCAAGTCTTTGAGACCTTAAGTCCTTACAAAACTTACAATTAGCTGTGCTGATACCTCCAGTACTTATAGCCGCATGAAACATGGCAAATTATCTCCTATTGGAAAATCAAATGTTGCTAATTTAAGTGGAAAAAGCTTGGCCACTGTGGTACTTGTGTTCTGATGGCGTTCGGCGGCGTCACTTTATCTGCTTAATACGGTAATGTAAGATGGGTGTAGCTTATTGTAAGTCTGTAACACGGTTGTACCATCATAGGGTACTTACAAGATGATTTTCACTCAACTTGTTGCCACTGTTCAATTTTTCACTCAACACAGCCTTTACAATCAACATCATCCAGGTTTTACAAGAAATAAATTTGTTCAGTTCAATCAGACTTGACGAAACATGTCGACTAAAACTGAGTTATACTAACCCTTCATGTAAACATGCCGTAGAACAACAACTAACCCTGCTTCTCGTAATCCTATATGGGAGGGAGGCGTTCAATTTTTTTGGGGAGTGCACTCACACAATATTGGCATCGACTATTTTCCCTAGGTCAACAATCTCTTCATCGACATGGGTGACATCGAACGGTTTGCTTTTGTCTTTCCTGTTTGAGACCATGTTAGATTTTTTGTGTCTAATTTTTGGTTTAGATCTGTTATATTCACCATGCCTATTAGTCCATATGACTAGTCTAATACTTGCTAGTATCATCATGATTAAATCAATCATTATTAGGATTAAACCTTATATTAATTTTGCTTATATATTCAGCAACGTATACAAGTCGCTCCATTCCTCGTCGTCCCGTTGTTGCCGCAACCACAGTAGCTCCGACATCGCTCCATTTTTCGTCGTGGCCGGCGACATCATTGTTATCGTCGACGAGGAGCTCCGTCTCCTCTCCCCATTCTCTTGATTTGTCACTAGGGAGGATCGACCGAGCGGCTAATCTTGTTTTCAGTTGAAACTAGCAAAAGCGTCATTTTCGTTTGTAAAATGGTAGCGAACCTTTTTTTTTGGTAAATTTTGACCCAAGGTAGTGGCCTTGTAATAAAATGTTTTGACTCCGCAAATGTCAAACTTGTAGAATATTTGAAAAAAGTTAGCTGATATATGTAGGCAACAAAAATAAATAAACAAGGACGCGACTACGTTTAGAACGTTCTATGGTTAGCGCTAACCATAGAACATCCAGCCAGCGATCAATCGGAAACCCATAGAAAACGACAAATCAGCACCGAATCAGTCCCACGAGCACGTGCGGCCGAACGTGGACAAGCACTGCCGCCCGAGCGCTCCGTCCCTCTCACGAGAGAAAATTCTGCATGCAACTAAAAGACAAAAAGATTACGTCATGAGAATTAAATGCGAAAATCTGAAAATTCAAAATGTTGTGTAGGTTAATCTGTTTATCCGATTTATGATCCATTTTCACCGTTGGACTAGTCGCGATGAGATCTTCGAAACTAGATCCCATGTTACTATGTTTCGACGAATTTTTTTTGGACCTAAAAGTTACCCACCAGTAACACGTGAGTTATCCAGACTGAAGTATATAAGTTACCCACCATATGAACGATTATTTTTCGGCTTGAAACTATATCTAACTTTTTTATTGTTCTTTTCGGATTTTGTTTCAAGTTTCGAAGTTAAAACCTAATTTTACAAGTGAGTTATCACTTTGGTGTGGTAAAATGTATCGTGCACAAGCGGGTAACTATACACCAAAATACATGTGCAACTTAATGAGTATTTGGGTGATAACTATTGTGATTTCATGATGACAACTACACCCTAAAATAGATGGATAAGTTCATAAATACAGTATTGGTAAATATACTATATAGAGGACAAGATAATATAATTCAGTTTCGTGATGGATAACTATACATGAACACATGGGTAACTCCATCAGTGCTATGTGGGTAACTATTATCGAGAAAGTATGGTAACTTTATCGATTTCGTAGTGGATAATTGTATCATGAACACATGGATAACTCCACATATTTTTGGTGGATAACTCTATAAGTATTTGGTGGGTAACTATTAACGAGAGAGTATGACAACTAAATCGTTTTCGTGACAGGCAAACTATATGATGAAACATGGGTAACCCATGACTACATGGTGCTTAACTCGATCAATACTAGATGGATAATTATTATAAAGAGAGTAGGGTAACTTTATCAATTTTGTGGTGGATAATTATTGCATGAATACATGGATAACTCAATATTTTTTGGGTGGGTAACTCTATCTATACTTGGTGGGTAGCTATTATCGAGAGAGTATGGTAACTATATCGATTTTGTGATGGATAACTATATCATAAGCACATGGATAACTTCATCGGTACTAGATGGGTAATTGTTACCTAGAGAGTTGGACAACTAAATAAATCGATTTTATGAGGATAAATATATCATAAATGCATGGGTAACTCTATCAATATTAGGTGTGTAATTACTTTTAGACTACATGAAATCCAATCCACATGAAGCAAGTAGATACTTAGAAAATGGTGCCCATAGTCCCTAAATCCGAAAAAGTTAGGCTCCACGACGAGGACGCAGCGAGAGCCGCACATCATAATAAGAAACAAATACATATATGGACACTTTAACATCTCTTACGTAATTTGTACCGAAATCACCCCCGTCCGAGACACAAAAGACCAAAACGTAGTAATTGAACGGAAAAACTACTAAGAATGAACTGGCGAAAACTGCTAATGCACCGATAGAAATTAGTTGTGGTTACTCGATTCTCATTAAACAATGAAATGTGGATCTACAGCTTCGTTTACCCATATGAAATGGATACAGGGCGGTAGCAATCGGATGACCAAAGATCCAAACACAGTAGAAAAACTAGTACTGCGTCAGACTAGTGGCTAGCACCATCGCCGCCTCGGTCAAAATTCCTTGCTTCCGGCCAGATGCGCCGTGAGGCCGGATGACCTGCCGCTCTAGGTTGGGTGAGGAGAAGCTACCGCCGCCAGTTTGAGGAGCAGCTCCGGCCAGATGCGCCACTGTCGCCGGGGTGAGAAGCAGCACCGCAAAGATTCGTGGCCTTTGCCAGTGTGAGGAGCAGCTACGGGGAAGAAGCCATGGTGTTTCTCGACATGAGCGGTAGGTGGCGGTGGAGACGCGTGGTCGGCAAGGATGGATCCGGTGGAGGTAGAGGTCGGGGAACATGGAGAGAGACCAGAGCCCCAGCCTGCGGCGAGCTCAAGCAGCAGATCCACTAGGAGGGGCGAGTCACCTGCGCCATTTGTGGCCGCGACTGGAGTAGCAGCGGGCCACGCCGGTAGTGGAGGGCGCGTCGCCGTTGGCGTTCTAGACCGGAGGAGCAGCCGCCGCGCCGAAAGAGTAGGGGCGTGTCGCCGTCGCCGTGGGCGGCCGGGGGCCCGAGGAGCACCTTGGATGGGAAATGAGTCGGGATGGAGGAGGCGCGTGACCAGACTCAATCTGCGTCGTTGCTTCAATCGTTAATCGGACGGTAAACGGGCGACTGCCGAGTTTGGCTAACTGCCGACCGTTCTAAGAGCATCTCCAATAGTTTGGTAAAATTAACTTGCCAAATGTTTTGTTTTCACAAGTTGCTAAAAGAATATGGCAAGTTAAAATCTGGCTCTCTCCAACAGATCCCTATTCTCAACTTGCCAAAACAAAAAAAAAGCATGGCCCACCAGTTGAGGTACCGATCGAGACTTCTTCTTCGTGAAGGAGCGCCATCGTTGTAGGGCACCGCCGCCGTGCCATCTCTTCAAGCCGATCGAGACTTCTCCTTCAAGCCGGCCTTCTCTTCCACCAAGCAGGCGCCCATCCCCTTCTCTCATCGGGTAATCATCATCTCCCATCCGCCTCCAATTGATCTAGGTTTTGTTCTTGATCCTCAATACTGGTTCGTCAGGAATCATGCCTAGGAAGAGATCCCGTGCGCGAAGACAATTGGAGGAGTCATCATCCGATGACGATGAATCGCTGATATCATCGGCTGCTCAAATTGTGCATGCCTTCTCCAATGACAAAGGAAGACACGGTGGCTCTGTCAAAGGTCATAAAGTTATTTACCGTGATAGAGAAGGCGGCCATGACAGGATGTATCAAGATTATTTGACGGACAATCCAACATACGGCCCCGAAATATTCCGTCGAAGGTTCTTGCTCTTTAACTTCAGATGAATTTGTTTTTATAATGTGCTGAAATATTATTAGAGTTGCTAATCATTAGTTATGTCTTCTTCAGGTACAGGATGTCTAGGGAGCTTTTCAAACGCATATTGAATGCTGTTGAAGCGCACGATGATTACTTTGTGCAGAAAAGGAATGCGGCCAATGTTCTTGGATTGAGTTGCTTCCAAAAAATCACTGCCGCAATGCGTATGCTCACTTATGGGGTTCCAGCTGATGCGACAGATGAGTACGTTCGCATTGGTGAAAGTACTGCACTTGAGAGCCTACGTAGGTTTGTTGCTGCAGTTGTTGAAATTTTTGGAGATGAATACCTCAGGTATCCCAATGAGGCGGACACGGCACGCTTACTTGCAATGGGTGAGCAAAAAGGATTTCCAGGAATGTTAGGGTCCATTGATTGTATGCATTGGGTCTGGAAGAACTGTCCATATGAAAAACAGGGTCAGTACAAGGGGCATGTGGCCAAGCCCACTATCATCTTGGAGGCTGTTGCTTCGAACGACCTTTGGATATGGCATGCCTTCTTTGGAATGCCCGGGTCTCATAACGACATCAATGTTCTTCATAGATCTCCTTTGTTTGATAACCTGGCGGAAGGTAGAGCTCCACAAGTGAACTATTCTGTTAATGGCCACGACTACACAATGGGTTATTACCTAGCAGATGGTATATACCCTTCATGGGCTACTTTAGTGAAGTCCATCACGCTTCCTATGGGGAACAAGAGGCAATATTTTGCCAAAGCGCAAGAAGCAGCGAGGAAGATGGTCGAGAGAGCATTTGGGGTTCTTCAATCTAGGTTCGCCATTGTTCGAGGACCAGCTCGCATTTGGGACATGGAGACTTTGACATTGATCATGAGGGCTTGTGTCATCATGCACAACATGATTGTCGAAGATGAAGGATTCGTGGTCGACCCTAACGAGGGTTTTGATTACGGTGGTGACAATGTCCAACCTGCTCGTGGTCAAGCTCATCGCACACTTGATGAATATATTGAGGCGCATAGACACATCAGAGACAAGGACACACATGTGCAGTTGAAAGAAGACCTCATCGAACACCTGTGGAACCATCATCCAGATTTATACTCGTACACCATATGATGTTCTATGTTATAGTTTATTTTGATGGACTCATTTGTATTAGCTATACATGTATATTTCTTCCAGTTGAACAATGTTGTCGGCGATTTGTTTTAATTAAAGCAATGAAGTCTTTTTTTTACAAGTGCCGTGTATATATGCTTCATTTAGCATAGCATGCGGTATCAGTTCATTTGTACTAGCTTCAGTACCATGCGGTATCAGTTCATTTGTACTAGCTTCAGTAGCATGCGGTATCAATTCATTTGTATTAGCTTCAGTAGCATGCGCATAGTTAATAATTTGAAACAATATATTGTTTATAGCTGATAAAACAAAGGGTCTGCTGAATGAAGTAAATAGACTAAAGGTTCATATGATGAAGAACTAAAATGACAACAACTAAATTTAATTTCCAAGACGCCTAGTGAGAATGTCCTGCTGCATCATCTGAAGCCATTGAAGCTGCGTCGGGTTGAGGCCGTTCATGTCCGCCAACATAATTTCTTTTTGCTGTTTCAGCAACTCCGCTTCAGATCTTTTGTGTTCTGCATCAGCTCTTTTTTTCTCTAGCTCTAGTGCTTCCTTGTCTAGCTCAATTGAAGCCATGAACCTCTCCTGTTTTGCCTTCTCTTTCTCCTTATCTGACTCCTCCTTCTTTGCCCACATCTTGTCCAAAGCCTCCAAGCAGGCTTCCCCACCTCCTCGCCTAAGATTTTCTTTTACCTTCTTAATCCCATCTGGCCTCTTCCTTGCTTGTTTTTCTTGACCACCAACATCTGTGCTCGCTTGTTCATTGTCGGTGCCTTCTTCATCCCTTGGCCTGGACACCTTTGCGGCCTTCTGTTTCTTGTTGCTTTTATCTTGTTTCTCCAACTCCGCTAGTTCTACCATCTTGGCTGTCCACTTGTCTTCCCCCTTCAGTATGTTCCAACAAGGAATAAGAGTGAATTTCTTTTTGTCCTTGTCTAGCTCCGTGTACATCTTCGAAGCTTCTGAAACCTGTAGAAGCAATGTATCAATTTATATATCAATTAAAAAAAACAAATTGTGCTAAAAGATTAAACACATAATACATACCATGTCTGTGATAGTATGTCCACTTTGATGCCTACGTTGAATCGCCTCATAGCATGAACAAAACTTGTTCACTTGAGCCTGAATTGTCAGCCACCGATGCATAATGGAACTTTCTGTCCGCACAGTCTCAATTTTGTTGTTCTTCTCAAAATAAGCATGAACTCTACCCCAAAACGTGGTACGGTTTTGGTTGGCCCGTGGATGGGATCCTTGCTAACGTTCAACCAGCCAGAGCAAACAACTTCGTCCTCCTTCCAATGAAAATTTTTGGCCCGCCTGGTTCCCTTCTTACCACGACTTGATGTCACAACTTCGACATCGACATCTTGAGTAGTCTGTGTCTCTGGAGAGATTGGAATGGTGAGGTCGTCGAAACCATCAACACGGCCATCTTGTCCATTCAGGAGAATGTCCGACAAGAAACCTTCTCCTTCCATCTCCATGAGTCTAAAAAAATGTAAACAATACAATTGTGAAGAATGCATTGGTACATACAACCAGGACGTACAAACTGAATACCTAGAAATCATCAGCAAGGTATATACAACCAGTACGTACAAATTGAATTCCATCACCTAGAAATCATCTATCACCTAAACTCCTGAACCCTAGCTAGACACAGATCAACAGAAACCCTACAAGGTTTCTTCACACGGCATGAACCCTAGAAGGACTACACACGGCATGAATTGATCAACACACGGTGGGAACAAAATCATCTACTACACACTGGCATGGATTGATCTACACACGGCGGGAACAAAATCATCTACTACACACTGGCATGGATTGATCTACACACGGCGGGAACAAAATCATCTACTACACACTGGCATGGATTGATCTACACACGGCAAGAACGGCGGGAAGTACCTGGTAGCGACGGCGGCCAAGAACTGATCGGCCAAGCGAGGACGATACGTCGAGAGGCGGCCAGGAACTGATCGATCGAGAGCGCAGGGTTTCCTCGTCGAGGCGGCCAGGAACTGATCGATCGGGAACGGGACGGGTTGCTGGAGATATATGGCGGCCGGGCGCGCGGGAACGGGACGGAAACTTTCCTCCAGCTCGCGGGAAGGCGTGCGGTAGGGCGCCGAGACGGGATTCGCAGTACTATTCGCACGCGTATATACCCGCGCGCGGACGGCCTCGTTAGCAAGTTGCTAAAATTTCCAAAGTCAGATGGCAAACTGTTGGAGATCTATTTTTCCTTGTTTTGCCAAATTTTGAAGATAGCAACCTCTTTTACAAAACTGTTGGAGATGCTCTAAAGATAGAAATCCCCATAAACAAACAGTTTAAGAAGACGAGGAGGGGACTCGTTGCAAAGTATACGAGTAGCTACAGCATTCATTTCATTGCTAGCTTTGCTGGGAGGTGAACGGTGAGCTTAGCCTTCGATGCATCCGAGATGGGGAGCTCGCCGCCGGCGATCCCCCCGGCTGGTAGCCCTCGTCCCAGGCGACGGACCGGATCTCATCAGCACTCTCCCTGACGACCTGCTACTCCTCGTCCTCGCCCGGCTGGAATGCGCCGCCGCCGCCGCACGCACCGGCGTCCTCTCCCGCCGGTGGCGCGGCCTCTGGCCCCGCCTCCGCCGGATCGTCTTCAACAACGTTGCGCTCCCCTCGGTCGAGGCGGCGCTCGGCCGCTTCTCTCCTCCCCCGCCCGCGGTTTCCCTCATCCAAATCCGTTTCCCCAACCCGCGGGGGCGCGTCCCCACGGAGCACCTGGACGACACCGCCCGTGTCAGCTCGCTGCTCCATGCCGCCGCGCGGCTCGACCCGGAGGAGCTCTCCGTGGTCCTCCCCTCGGGCGTAGTCAGCGGTAGCCTCGTCCTTGATCTGCCTTGCTTCCACCGCGCCACCTCCATCGTGCTGGACCTTCATACCATTATCAGCCGTGTGCTAGCCCGCGTTGAGCTCCCCGCACTCGAGACGTTGTCTCTAACCCGCTGCACCGCCGATCTCAGCACCTCGCTCTCCCGCTGCCCGCGATTGCGCACGCTCCGCTTCTCTGATATTTGGTCCTATAATGGTGTCTTTACCGTAAACTAACCATCGCTCCAGGAGCTTGTCGTGGCCCGTGGGAAACATATAAACCGTGTCAACATCGTTGCCCCCATGCTAAAGCAATTGACCATTTCCTTAAAAGTCTACCCGGACATCAAAATCTCCGTCTTGGCACCAATGGTAGAGAAGGTTTCTTGGGACTGCTATTTTTGCGGCCCGCCTGCTAAACTTGGTCTTTGGAGGCTCGAGCAGCTGAGTCTGCAGATGAGGGAGAGACAAGGAACTTCGCTGCACATTCATGCTGTCTGTCCCCTCTCCTGCTCAATTTACTGCAAGATCTATGTAAATTCAGTGCATAACATTAATCCTCACTAATTTGATTTTCCAGAGCTCATCTACTGTTTTACATGGTGAAGCGGACAACTTTACGCAGGCGATAGAGAAGCATATGGTTGCTGCCTTCTCTGTTTTGGAGCTACACCTCACAACAGATGGACATGTTTACGGAGCGTTTGTGGTTCATCTCCTTGGGATGAATCGAATTCGTTGCGATATGCAGAGGCTTAAGGTCAACATACAGAGATCAGAGGTAATTATCTGATCTGATTGTATATCTCAGTAAACAGTGAGGAGTAGTTCACAAGTTCACACATACTTTTTTGGTTTCAGCTGGCAGAAGGATGCCCACCACACTGCCCTTGTGATTCTCCGAACTGGAAATCTCAAACTATTTATTTGACTTCTCTCGAAGAAGTGGAAATCAACGGATTCGAAGGAGAGGATCATGAGTTTGATTTGTTGAAATTAGTACTCATGTGTGCGCCAAGGCTAAAAGGAATTATCATGAAGCTGTCACAGGAGGCCTCGGCAAGTAGTGACAAATGCACAAAAATATATAACATCTTCAGGGCGTATTCTACCGTGGAATGCTACGTTTATCTTAGCTCTGGTGAGTATATGTTATGCATGCATGATTAAAATCCTCCTAGATGAAACAGAGATATAATTGATAATTCTTGTTGGATTTGTCGAAACATGGCATGCCAAGTTTAGAATTTTGTTGTTTATGTATCACATTTATTAGCTAACGAAACCTTTTATATTTTTGCTGAATTTGTGTGCCCACACTCTCAGATGTAGAACCTGGTTGGTGGGTGATAATGAAAACAATGATGTTTACACAGGCTTCCTTACCTTGGTGCCATTTTGTCTTTTGCAATCTTCTCTATTGATCATGCCCTTCTTTTTTGCATTTATATTTAAGCATCTAGGTTAGATGAAGTTGTCTTAAATTCATTGGCATTGGGGTTTGGCACTAATTAGTAGTTCCAGTTAAACTTTAATCAGCAACTACTTTGCTATTTCTGTCTGCTGTCAGCATGGGTTTTGTTTTATTTGCCAATGACAGCATTCTTTACATATACAGTGACTACATATTCACATCAGGATGTTGACCGGAGCTGGTTTTCGACTTGCCTCCTCTGCAGGGTTAATGCACGGCAGCCAAACCAGCCCGTCGACATGATTCTCATACTTACATTTGCGGATTCATGGTGTGCATTGGCAAGATCATCATTTCCCCATCTTTTTCATGTCGTCCAGAATTTCTTGGGTGGTTGAAATTTGACATCCCAGTTATATAGCCTGGTTACATATCACAGTTATTAGCTAAATGGGCTAGATTACTGCTGAATTATTGTGCGCACACCCTCATATCTTCATCAAATTGGAAGATGAATAGTGGAGTAGGCAATAATTATTTCGAAACTTTTTATGCAGATTTCCTTAACTTAGTTTTGTATTATTTAATCTTCTCTGTTTATTATGCAGTTCTGTTTTGTAAGTGGTAAAAACAGAGTTTCTGGATTACCTGAACTTAGTTTTCTCATCTGAAGTTGCCTTCTCTGAATTTTCATTGGCCCTGCGTTTGGCACAAGTTATTTACTTCTGGTTTAAGTCTTTTCGGCAACTGGTTTGCTACATCTTTCTGCTCTCAGCAAGCATTGTGTTTTATTTCCCAATGACAACACTCTGCATGCTTTGATCCTAACCAGAGCTAGTTTCAATTTGCCTCCCCTGCAGGTTTAATGCATGGCAGTCAAAATTGTCCGTCCACATGATTCTCATCGTCAGAATTGTGTATCCCTGGTGTGCATCGACAAGATCATCCTGTCCTGTGACGACCAACTCCTTTTAATATGATTTGGTTTTCGGAATCTGGCCTGCTTGCTGCAACCGTTGGAATAGGAGGTGTTGTTTTGGCAGTGCGCCACAGCTGGCTGCTAGGAGTGTTGTGCCCTTAGGAGTGAAGTGATAGAAGTTATTTTCTCAACCGACGTTATCCATGTGCTCTGTTAAGATGCTTACTAAACCATATTATCTCGCTCTCTTAATATGAAAATTGTGTTCTGCTTCCTCCCTTGTCTGAACTACTGCAGCCTGTAATATGGTCTGTTTGTAGAGTCTGTATGGAGTATTTCTTTGCAGACATTTTTCTTAATGAGCTTTATTAACAGTTCGCTCCTGAAAGCTAATGTACTGAATACCGAAGAGGCAAGACGCGTTTTGTTAGAGCATCTCTAGCAGACCCCTTAAAACGGGCGGACCTTTATTTTTTCGGGGACTATACGGGTTGTGGCCTTTTTTGGGCCAGACTAGACCCCTATAGCAGGCCCGGCCTGTAAATGGTTTACAATGTCCACCAAATCGAATCCCCGTCCTCTATTTGTACCGCGTGGAGGGCTCGATATAGGGCACGACCCGAGCCATTCCGCCGCCGCCATCAAATACCCCACCCGCACTCGCCGTCGGCACAAATCCCACACCGCCGCACCGCTGTGAGGTCACAGCGCAACAGAGGTTCAATCGGACATGGAGGCGGCCAGGTCGGCCGTTCCCCAACTTCGCGCGGCGGCGACAATAGCTCCGACGAGGAGCGGAAGCAGTGTGTCGCCGCCAGTACACGAACTATAATCGTACGCCGTCGCGAGGTCGAGGAGTTCGACCGCCACCACGCGTGCCGCTTCGAGGGGGGAGCTCCTCCGGCGCGGGAACACGCACACCGCTGCCGCCGCCAAAGAGGGAGGAGGAGGAGGAGCTCCCACTCTAGGGCTACGAGCCATGTCTTTCTTTCTTTCTCAACCTACCACCCTCATTTTTATAGGCTCAGATCAGCGATGGCATACTGACATTGCGCGAAAGTTGAGCAAGAACGGTGGGCAGGAAATTTGTGCAAGAAAGGAGCTTTTCGTTTTGGCCCACAATGAAATTTGTTTTTCGTTTTGGCTCTGGCCGTAATGTTCGTTTCGTTTTGGCTGTTACACACGAATTGTAAAATCAAGATGATTGGACGGCAAAATAACGTGATTAGTGCTTTTTTTCTTGGCTCTGTTGGCGATGTGGCACGTCGTTTTTTTTTTTTTGCTAAACCCAGTACAACGCAAGCGCTCATATACACGCGCACACACTCACCCCTATGAACGCACGCACGTATACCCTACCCCTATGAGCACCTCCGAGGGACCGAGTCGGCGGGTCGAGTCTTGAGATTGACGAAGTCACCACGGACGCCTCGCTGTCGACGGGAATGTCGCCTCCCACTGAAGAATATTCCTCGACCTCGCGAAAATCACCACTCCGTGGCACGTCGCTCTTTTCGACCAGGCTGTGAACAAAACGTGCCTTTCGTTTTAGGTAATAATAACGACGACGTAATATTTTTGAAAATATTTTTTTCCGTGTAATATTTTTGAAATTTCTAAAATAGATTTTTTTAATAATGCACTTAAAAAACGACACTGCATGACTATTGCTTTATCATGATTTTTATGTTGATAGATTGATTTGTTCTAAATGGTTACCCATCTTTATGTAGAAAATAATTCCAATTCATTAGCGCCGTTTGGGACTTGCAATTCTCAAAACTGAGTTTATTTTGAAAGTCGTTTCTCTAAGTTTTAGTTGCTAGAAATATTTAGAAATCACAGTGGTCTAAAATTGCAAACGACTAAGCCTAAGAATATCGGTTGTATGTAGGTTACCTTTTTTTAACGGGATGTAGGTTACCTAGGTGAGACCGAGACAATAATGGCTAGATGTCGATTCAAACACTTAAAGAAATAACCGTTGTTTATGAGAAAAAAGAGACCATTTTATAAATAGCGAATTCCTTTGCATAGTATGTGAAAGTGTAAAACAACACAATCAGCCCATAGGAATGCTCGTTTGGATGGAGCGCAGCAAAAATACATGAAGAATATCTCAATCCAGCTCGATCTCTTCTTCAAAAGAAACGCTGGATTTTTTATGGTATGAAATTTCGGCATTTAAAGATCCTAAACCTGATGAATAATTTGTTTCAGATAATTTAACTTGAATATTGAATGGAGGGAGTAGTAGGCCGGTTGAAAAAATAATAATAAGACGGGGAGGGGAAACTCTTGCCGCCTATCCTACTCCTGTAGAGGGAAGCAAAGTGTCGTTCCGCTACCGCATCCACTGACCAGTGACCACCTTGGGTACCTTAGCTCGGAGAAGGGGAATGGCAGGGTTTGGCAAAGCCTCGCACTAGCTTGTAGGGAGTGGTGATTTGGGCGCCGATGGAGTTGAGATCGTCGCCTGCGTTCCTCGGAGCAGCTCGAGGAGGACCGCATCAGCGCCCTCCCGGACGACCTGCTCCTCCTCGTCCTCGCGCGTCTCGGATGCTTCCGCGCCGCCGTGCGGGCCGGCGTCCTCGCCCGCCGGTGGCATGGCCTCTGGGCCAGACTCCGCCACATCGTCTTCCGCGACGTCCCGTTCCCCGCGCTCAAAGGGGCCCTCAGGCGCGTCCCTGCCCCCCTCCCGCGGTTTCCCTGCTCGAATCCGCGACCCCGAGCGCAGCCGCTGCATCACCAGGCAGCGCGGGCGCGTCCATGCCGCCATAGTCAGGTCGCTGCTCCGCGCCGCCGCACGGCTCGAGCCGGAGGAGCTCGTCTTCGTCCTCCCATCCGGCTTCATTGGTAAAACTCCCCCATGTTGTTCCTCCACCTGCCGGCCGGGGTCCAGTTCCCTGCGCTGCACACGCTGTCCCTCACGGGCTGCCATGTCCGCTTCGACTCCTTGCTCCCCTCGTGCCCGCGCTTGCGCGTGCTTAGGCTAAAGCTCAGTGACCATGGGTTCCATGACGACTACAAAACCTTCATGTCAGTCCACTCCCGTCGCTGCAGAGCTTGTCGTCGAAGCCGATAACGTATATACAGATGCTGTTGACCTTGTTACCCCCGTTTAAGCAATTCACGCTGTCCTTGAAGGCTTACCGGGAGGTCAACATCTCTATCTTGGCACCGATGGTGGAGAAGTTCTCATGGCAATGGTCCTATTCCCCGATATTATTAAGTTTGGTCTTTGGCGAATTGTGAAGTTAAGGCTACAGAGGCCACAGAGACATGGAGACCTCTCTTCGCTGCACATTCATGCTCGCATTGTGTGTCTCCTTTCCTGCTCAATTTAATGCAAGCTCTGAATGAACCAATTTTTGTAAATGATTTTATCATGCTTACTTTTTCAGACCTCGTCCATTGTTCATGGTGAAGTGGTGAACTCTACGCAGGAGATAGAGAAGCATATGATCGTCAAGTTCTCTGTTCTGGAGCTACATCTCAAAACAAAGGGTCATTCTTTTGGAGCATTGTCGTTTCATCTCCTTGGGATGAATCGATTTTTTAACCAGACACGGAGACTTAAGATTATCCTACAGAGATCAGCGGTAATTATTTTCTCTCTGCTCTGATGATATATCTCAGTTTGGACATTATCTAACGTCTAATTTTTGTTTTAGTTGAAGCAAGAATGCCCTCTAGATTGTGCTTGTGATCACCCGGAGTGGAGATCCCAAACTATCTCTTTGACCGCTCTCGAAGAAGCGGAGATCAATGGCTTTCAAGGGTACGATCATGAGCTTGATTTCTTGAAGCTGCTATTCAAATGTGCGCCGATGCTGAAAAGAATGATTGTGGTTCTGTCACATGACTACTCAATACAATATGATGGATGCACACAAATACACAACATCTTCAGGACATATTCTTCCGTGGAATGTTATCTTTATCTTAGCTCTGGTGAGTTTGTGTACAGCGTGCAATATGGATATAATTGTTAGCTATATATTTATGCTTACCTGCTGAAATTATATGCACTGAATGGTGGAGCGGGTGATAATTTTTTTTAATCTTCTATGCAAAACTTCTTTTCCTTAGGTTCTCCTTTTGTTTTCTTAGATCTTCTCTGGTTATTATGCCCTTCTCTTGTGCATCTTCATTTAGTAGCAAAAAAGAATTTCTAGATTACTTGAAGTTGGTTGTGTCATCTAAATTTCTTTACCATTCATTTTGGCACAGTTATTTAAGTCTAGCTTGATTCCGTTCAGCAAATACTTTGCTATTTCGGTCTTGTGTCAGCATATTTTGCGTTTTATTTGCACGTCACAACAATCTTTACATGTATAACAACTTCCCAAGTGCTTGTTGTGATACTGACCGGAGCTGGTTTCAATTTGCCTCGGCTGCAGGGTTAATGCACGTTGACCACGATTGCTCATCAACATGATTCTCATGCTTGCATATTTCGAATCATGGTAGGTATCAATAAGACCATCCTTTTTACATGCCGACCAACTCCATTACCTTTTCTCCAGACTTTGCTTGGTTGCTTCAAGCCTTCAACTCTTTATCTGGCATGTTGTTTTGCTAGTGTACTGTAGCTACATATAGGACAAGATATTAAATGGTTTCTCTGCCATTCAATTATATAAGTTACTGCACTTAACCAATGTCAGTCATGTACTATGAGCTAGTTATTCTGTTAAGCCGGTGGTTTCAATTGGTATTTGCGCTGTTTCATTTTGTTGACACAAGACGTGTGTTTTTACTGGAAGTAAATTGAGTAGCAGTGAATGGAACAGCTTTTGTATTCTTCGGCATGCTTACATTTCCATTTTCCATTTTGTACTATGACTATGAGTACAAAATATTATCAGAGTTATTGCCTATTAATTGGTGTAACCTCCATAACCGTAGTAGGTTCTCTAAAAAGAACAACTTTTTATATGGAATTTAGCAAGAGTAGTAGTTGTGCCAGTGGGATTAGCTTTTATAGAGCATGTATTAGTAACAGTAGCTATCATGAAATTAAATGTTTATTAAACAAAGATTCAGTTTGCATTCTACTTCAGCATTTCTTTTTTTAACAGACTGGAGACATGCCTCTTTTGTTGCAAGGTTGATCATGGATGACCTGCCAAAGATGTCAAGAATCATAAAGACAACTTGGGCTCCTTGCTTATCTAATGCTCATCTTAAAAACTTGTAATTTTGTGATGTTTGTATGAAGTTTTAATGGCCTGGGACTGATAAACTCCTAATTTTATTCTTCTCGTCATGTAAATATTGTCTGATGTTGAATGGTGTATATGCTGTTTGATGTTTAAGATCAGAAATGCTACTTTATTGCCGCTCTGTTTTGCCTCTGTTTCCTCTGTTTTCAGGTCTGATCTGCATGATGTGGTACTGAATTTCATTGAAGTTCCAGCGATATTTTGCACACTTTTCGGTCAGCTTTTGGGTAGAGCTTAAATGAAAAAATTGCGCATTTGGTGATCAACTTTGCGAGCAGTTAGCCAGCGCCAACAGCCTTTGGCCGCAGCCATTGAATCATTGATGATCAACTTTACTATACTATAGTTCGTGGGATGACAAAGACAGTAGCACTCTGTTTTTGTAAAACGGAAACCACCAATTTGCATTTCTTCAAGAGAAAGCAGGGTGTCGTGAGATGACAAAGACAATTTGCTGGGCATTTTTCTTTCACCTAAACTCGGAACCAATTGTTGATTAAACACGCTATATTATTGAGATATATACTAATAAGAGCAAAGAATTACCTTTGATGCCTGTACGACGACCTTCTTATAATATCAAATGGCAGTGGTTTCTTGTTAAAAAAAAAAGCCTCCCCAAGGAGGGGATGACAACACAGGAGAAGTTTTAGAGTCTAAACTTTCAGGGTGAAAACCCAAGGTCTGGCCTTAATTGGTTGTGTCTGCAATAGTCTTGTTGAAGGCATTGCTTTTTTGCGAGTGTGAACTTTCTCAGGGTGAAACCTATGATTTATGATCAGGGCGACGACGGCGCTTCAACATTGTTCCCTTCTTGGGGTGTCGCTTTTGGAGAAGCTGGACTTCTGGTACTGTTTTTTGTGG
Organism: Poa pratensis; assembly: GCA_947311845.1. Lineage (NCBI taxonomy): Eukaryota > Viridiplantae > Streptophyta > Magnoliopsida > Poales > Poaceae > Poa > Poa pratensis. The sequence goes on from CAMZMU010000078.1 coordinate 7,788,815, forward strand.
TGTTAGGTTTGTTGTGACAATGAATAGATCACTGTAGCGGGCCTTTTTCTTTTTGTAATTCTTCTTCTTATTCTGAGCTGTGTGCATTCGTGTTGCCGGTAGGGTAATGCGTTGTTGCAGAGCCTGGGTGTAATTGGTATCTTCACGATATTGATATATGCTCCTTACCTAAAAAAAAATCAGTTTCATCCCAATATTCCGTAAACATGCCCACTTGCTATGAGATGCAGCTTCAAAGCTGAGGAGGCTCCAAACATAAGCTTCTTAATCTCCTGCTTAGGGTTGGCCTCTTGATTGAAATAAGAGAACAAGCACTGGAAAAACATTTTGACACGTCCAAATATCATTTGCAAAGTTTAGTTTAGTAGTTAACAATCGAAGTAAATTGAGCATGAGAGAACGGACACACACAATACAGGTACGGATGTGCAGCGAAGCGAGTTGTCCTGGTCTGCCGTCCGTAGCAGCAGCTGGTCGACTCCCCAACAGGGGCGGAGCCAGGATTTTAAGTTAGGGGGACAAGTGATGAAAACTTATGAGGTAGCTAATGCATGCTTGTCGCGAGAAGGGCGGCCCCAAAAGCGAGAGCGCGATGTTTAATGTCGACGAAAGCTATCTCTGCCACATCAAGATGGGTGTGACGACTGTCGCTTGAGATACGCCTATTCCTCTCACTTCAGAAATGGTGTACAACGGCCACCTTTGCCGAGTGTCACGCGTCGCCATAGTAGGCAAAGTTTTCAGAAAATGGTGGGAAGGCTGAAATTTTTCGCGCGCAGCTTGCCGAGTGTCCCGCGCCGCAATACTCGGCAAAGTTTTCAGAAAATGGCGGGAAGGGTGAAATTTTTCGCGCGTGCAGCTTGCCGAGTGTCCCGCGCCGCCATACTCGGCAAAGTTTTCAGAAAATGGCGGGAAGGCTGATATCGCGCGTGCAGCTTGCCGAGTGTCCCGCGCCACCATACTCGGCAAAGTTTTCAGAAAATGGCGGGAAGGCTGAAATTTTTCACGCGTGCAGCTTGCCAAGTGTCCCGCGCCGCCATACTCGGCAAAGTTTTCAGAAAATGGCGGGAAGGCTGAAAATTTTCACGCGTGCAACTTGCCGAGTGTCCTGCGCCGCCATACTCAACAAAGTTTTCAGAAAATAGCGGGAAGGCTGAAATTTTTCGCGCGTGCAGCTTGCCGAGTGTCTGCCGTGGGAGACACTCCGCAAACAGCTCGTTCTACCACGGCGCCGTTCAGCCGGCTGACAGGTGACACGTGGCGTGCTGGTTCAGATTCTTTGCCGAGGGTTTTTGAGTTGTTTGCCGGCCGACTTCTCATTGCCGAATGTACAATCTGGTAGGATTTAACATTCAGCCCTTTTGCCGAGTTTCACGCGCACTCGGCATACACGGTCGTTGACGAGTGGCCCGTGTTTTGGCAGTCGGCGAAGCCACCGATACCCGGCAGCATTTCGTTTTCGAGTAGTGAAGGGAATAGGTAGTGTATTAGCCACGTGCTCCAGGTGTTCTCTGTTTGGATGCTTACTGAACCAGATTAGCTCACTCTCTTTATTTGGGAGCTGCGTTATGTTTCCCCTCCTCTCTGAACTACTGCACCATGTGTGATGAACAAAGATACGAGTTCATCGTAGCTATTGTTTAGGAAATAGTATGGTATATATCTTTGTAGAGTCTGTATGGAGTATTTCTTTGCAGACATTTTTCTGAATGGGCTTTATTTACAGTTTGCTCCTCTGAAAGCTAATGTACTGAAGAAGAGGGAAGACAAGCTAAAACGGCGATAGGTCGCCACTCCGCCATGGCCTTGTTCATCAGCGCCACCACGGCGGTTTAAGTTTTGCTAAGACTGCCATCGATCTGTAAATTTGCTTTACAATGTACATATGCATCTTATGCTGGGGAGCAGAGAGCTAATCAAAGACCTTATTCAACTCACGTGACATCGAATCTGAAAACCATCTCCAGATTTTACCGACTAGTATTTGTTTGGTGGAGAAACAAAACCGTGCAACAAAAGCAGGTATCCGCTCGCCGGTGGTCTGTGGGGTATGAAATCGTCTAAGAATCATCGCCGCCGCGGGTATGAAATCTTCATGCGTCCATCCATCCTTCCATTCAGTGATTGATTATTATGACCGCGGCCACGAACCGTTTATAGGGTTTTGCGAAGCTTCCAGGGTTTCGAGATCGGGGCGTCGCCGGCCTTCCTCCCGGATGAAGCTAGGTAGTCCAGACGGCGAAAAGGACCGCATCAGCGCCCTACCCGACGACCTGCTCCTCCTCGTCCTCGCTCGAATCAGATGCGTCCGCACCGCCGCGCGCACCAGCGTCCTCTCCCGCCGGTGGTGTGGCGGCCAGTTCTGGAACCGCCTACCCGCGCTCATCTTCCGCGATGTCGCGGTCACCTCGCTCGAAGCAGCGCTCGGCCGCGTCTCTCTGGCCCCTCCGGCGGTTTCCCTCCTCGAGGTCCGTGTCCCAGAGCAGCCTAAGCCCGTCCCTGAGCAGCGCGTCCACTCACTGTTCCGCGCCGCCGCACGGCTCGAGCCAGAGGAGCTTATCTTCGACCTTCCCTACGAATTAACCGGTCCCTCCATCGACCGCCTCGTCCTCAACCTTCCTTGCTTTCACCGCACCACGTCCATGACGCTGGCACTTCCCTTTGACGACCTCCGCGTGCCGGCAGGCGTCCAGCTTCCCACACTCGAGACACTGTCCCTGTCCGGCTGCACCGTCAATGTCGACGCCCTGCTCTCCCGCTGTCCGCGTTTGCGCACACTCAGGCTCAGCGATCTTGTTTTCCAAGGCACCCGTGAGAGTCACCTCAGCGTCGCTGCAGGAGCTTGTTGTCATGAACTGCAGGAATTACTCTGCCCCGCGGTATACAGTGTCCACATCGTTGCCTCCGTGCTCAGGAAATTGACGGTGTCTTTAAACCTTTGGGAGGCTAGGATCTCCGTCTTGGCACCAATGCTGGAGAAGGTCTCATGGCGATGCCATCTCTACGGGCAGTGTACTTACTTTGCTTGGAGACTCGTGAAAGTGATCCTACAGACGCCAGAGAGCCAAGAGCAGCTCCCTTCGCTGCAACTTCATGCCTGCCACGTTTGTCCTCTCTCCTACTCAATTTAATGCAAGCTTTCATGAAAATAAATTTTGTGGATAATATATATTTTGGTTTTGCAGAGCTCATGTATTACTCTTGACGGTGAAGGGACCAACATTACAGAGGAGGCAGAGAAGCATATGATCGTCGAGTTCTCTGTTTTGGAGATACATCTCACGACAAAGGGGCATGTGTTTGGAGCACTCATTTCTGATCTCCTTATGATAAATCGAATCTGTAGTTCTGTGCAAAGCCTCAAGGTTGTCCTACAGCGATCAGAGGTAATTCTCTGCTCTGATTATATATCTCAACAATACACCGTGTAGTAGTTTACACATCTTTTTTTTTGTATTAGGACGAAGAAGAATGCCCACTAGATTGTCCTTGTGCCTCCGCGAACTGGAGATCTCAAACTAGAGCCAGATCTACGGATTCGAAGGAGACAAACATGATATTGATTTCTTGAAACTGATATTCAATAGCGCGCCAATACTTAAAAGAATGGTTGTGAAGCCGTCACATGAGGCCTCATCAAGTAACTTTGGACGCAGAAAACTGTACCAAATTTTCAGGGCTTGGTCTAGCATCAAATTTTGCGTCCATTATACATTAGAAGAGTATATATTCCGCAGGCTTGATTAGCATGCTTCTAGATGCAACAAGGACTCGCGAGACGCCCCCACGGCGGCTCCCACTCAGGCGACCGCCGTCCACCGAGCCAACTCCGGCCACCAAGGAGGAGGAGGTGAGGGCGGCGGGCATGCGCGGCAGGGTGCATTGCCCGTGGCTTGAGGCCATCTCCGCGAGGCGCTGAATTCGACAGTGCGCGGGAGCGGGGAGAATTTGGCTCACGGGCACACATATTTGGCCCCCGCACCGAGTTCTATCGGTGAGATTCGCTTAGGGCCAGGCTTTCGAGGCCATGGTGGAGGCAGGTCAGAGCTCGCGCAGGGGATTGGGCTGGGGGGAGGCGATTGCCGAGACGCCGCAGCATCGATTCCCAGTGCTTCAGGCGCGGAATCGGACAAGCAGCAGCGGTAGCGTCGTCTCGGTTCTCCACGACTGGGTGAGCTTTGTCATGGTGTCGGATTCGATTCGGGATTTGAGGTTTGGGAGTTTCCTTCCTGTTCATCAGGCCCATGGGGTCCAGGGGGTCACGGAGGTACAGGAGGAGGTTGGGTACAATGGAGATCGGTGCCGGACCACCGCCCGTACCATAGCTCGCCCCCCACCTTCGCATCCTGTTTTGGAGACTCTGGGAGTGGGGAAAGGAATGGAAACTGCGGCGGAGGAGATCCGCGAGAGCGCGCAGAGCAGAGGAGAAGGAGATGATCATCTATCGCAGGCGGTCTCCGAATTAGAGAGCGAGAGCACGATCGCAGAAGGAATTGGAAGACATGGTGGCCCCAATGTTGATGAGGATCAGCAGAGGGGTCAAGTCGTGGTTTCAGAAATTGAAGACGAAGCAGGGTTCAGAGTGACTGCTGATAGAGGTGGTAGTACCCAGCAATTGATGAGGATTGGGGGGGGGGGGGGAGATTCTGATGCCTGTCGGATAGTGTTGATGAAGATTCAGAGGTTGAAGAAGCTAGTCCAAAATCACTCCCAGTTCGATCGCCTGTTCGTTGGATTCAGACAGTTGACATTGAACAGGGCTGGAGCGCGCCTATTTGCAGGAAAAAAAGGGAACAAGTTACCAGTTCAGGAGGCCGGTACGGCGTTGGATTGATCTGGGTACTGCTGTTCGTGATCATAAGCCGCCGCCGCTGTTTAATTTTGGAGAAGCTCTGGCCAAGGCTGTGGTGCAAACTGACGGCGTCTACAACGGCGTTAGAGGCAAAAGTGGTTTGGTGAAGGGCAGTTTTGGGGTTTCCGGTCGAACAAAAAAAGGGGAGCCGTGTCCCATCCAGCCTCAAACCCTATCTCCCACGCATCTCGACCCTCTCTTATCCCACATCTGGGCGGCGGCGCATCAGGGGCCGGCGGTGTTTGAGGAGTGGCCGAGAGTAGGGGTGGGGGACAATATGAACAGAGGAAATGGAGGAGGTGGCCAACGGCCATGGCAGGGTAATCGCCCTCCTGGTGGGGGTCTCTACAACAACAACAATGCTGGAGGTGGATACAACAACAACTATGGTGGTGGTTTCAACAACAACTTCAATCAAGGAGGTAACTGGAGGAATCCTAATCCCAATTGGAGGCCTGTGGTAAATAAGCAGAAGGATAAAGCAATTGTCTCTCAAACTGTAAGTGATCCTGGGAAGGTTTAACGAACCAACGGCTTCAGGTGGGAGCGGAGCTAGTGGTACCAATCCAGCTACTTCTGCTACTGCAACATCCCCTGTAGCTGCTGCACCCAATCCATCAGTTGAGAAGAACAATACCAACGCCAACAAGTAGGCTGGAAAAAAGATGTACTGTCAGAAGTGTACCAGTACTGTTCATACTACACAGGGGTGCCAAGAGAAAGTGTTGTGTGATGTTTGCACGAAGACATCGCACGCTACTGGTGCTTGTGTCTGGCCACATCAACCGAAACCCGTGATTCAACTAGTGGGGTTTGCTGCAAAAGGGTTAGGTTGTTTCTATGCTCAGAGTACCAAGAAAATCAATGGGGGCAGTGAATACTATGGCTATGATTCAGATAAAGAAAGGTTCTCCGTCTGTTGCTGAGTTGGAAGCAGGCTTGGGAGGTCTTTTCAGGCTAATTGTGAGTGGAATGCGAAGCAGATCGGAGTAGATAGATTCTTGGTCAAGTTCCCAAGTAGTGAAGTTCTGGAAAGGGTGCGGGGTTTTGAGGAGTTTACTCTTAAAAGGACAAGCCTCTCCATGGTTGTGTCTAAGTGGAGTTCAGCTTCTTTAGCCAAAGCAAAACTCTTCTCCGTTTGGGTGAAAATAGGTGGTATTCCAGATGAATTAATGCATTGCAAAGGGATCTGTGAAGCTGCTTCGCCTCTTGGTGTGGTGCAGGAGGTTGACATCAATGTGATGGTCAAGTTCAAGCAAGCCAGGGCAAGGGTGGGAGTGAGAGACCCTGATCTTGTCCCGCCATCTGCTGAAATTACCACTGACCCTTATGTCTATGATGCTTATTATGAGGTTGAGTAAGTTGTTGAACGTGGCGGTATTCTTGATGGAAATGGTATGATCATAGAGGGTAGCTCTTTCAGCCATTTGATGGACGTCGACGAACCAGCGCCTAACAAAAAACAGAAGATTGGAGATGGTGGCGAGAATGGGGGAGGTAATGATGTGGAGATGCTATCTTTCACAAAGGAGGAATTAAATAAACTCATTCAGGAAGAAGCTGAAAAAATAATCTGCATTGAGGTTCAGAAAATGGAAGAAAGAGTTTTGGCTTCTATTCTTAGAAACAATATGAGGAGAGAGCAGAGTGATGAGAATGCACAGAAAACGTCTGAGGACAAATATGCAGAACATACTAATTTCAGAGAGGATGGGCAGTCGCAGAGCTATGGGCAGTCTGTGAATGAAGGGGAAGAACTGGATGATGATCCAATCAAAACAACTCAGGAATATGCTGCGCAGGGTGAAGCTATCCGACTGGAAGTGGAGAGAAATATGAGAGAGAAAGCCAGGAAAGCTGTGGAGGATGAAAACATCAGATCAAGACTGCGGCCGCAAGGAGATGGGACTGTGATGGAGAAGGCTAAGGAGCTAGCCAACAAGAAGAATATGATGGATAGCAAAGGTATTGATTTCCCTACGGTCCTTAATACTGATGCTTCTGTTTTATGTGATCTTGCTGACAAAATGCATGTTAATTTGGGAGGTGACATGCAATCTAGGATGCAATCTATTGATGTGATTATAAAATTGGAAGATGCTAGATTTAGCATTTACAATGAGACTATTAAGCATGCTAGAGACATAGAAAAGAGGGAGGAACAGAACTGTCAAGCTCCGCTTGATATTAATGCTCTAAAACCTCTCTTATCTTATGATGATGAGGGTCTTGGGGAATTAGATGATGAGGAGAATGACTCGACTATGTTGTTGCCTTCTCCGAAACAAAATCTAAATAGTAAACCTCTAGAACCCGTCAGTGTTAAAGCAAAAGCCAAATATAGAAGGAAGAAGCGATAAATCAAACCTTTAGATTTTACTTGTTCTTTATATATATATAAATTTAAAAGTAACAATGAAAGGTGCTATGGAATGGAAGAGGTATGGGTTCCTCTGATAGGAGGAAGTACACTAGAGAAATGATGTGTGAGCATAACATGGATTTCATGGAATTCAGGAAACTCAACTTGAGGCATTTCGAGACTCTTGGCTAGATCAGATTGGTGCTAGGCAAGACTTTTATTGGCATGTTATGCCATCTAATGGCAGGTCCGGGGGGATTTTAGTAGGTATGAAGCTAGAGAAATTCATCATTAAAGAAGTAGAACAAGGGCTCCATTTTGTGAGGTTCTTGGTTGAAAATAAAAATGATGCTTTTAACTGGAACTTTGTAACCGTGTATGGACCTGCCCAGCAGAAGGAAAAGAGAATTTTCTGAGAGAAATTGCTCACATGTTTAGTACGGTCAAACACCCTTTTGTTTTTGTGGGGGATTTTAACTTAATAAGGAATGCAGGTGAAAAAAATAATGTGGGTCCTATTGGAAAATGGAGTGTAATTTTCAATATAATTATTGAAAATAATAATCTCCATGATATCAAGATCAGTAATAGGAAGTTTACCTGGAGTAATAATCATGTCAATCCCACGTTTGAGAAATTGGACAGATTTCTGGTTACGGTGGATTGGCTTGACCACTATCCACTTACCGGTGTTACAGCTTTAGCAAGAGATGTGTCTGATCACACTCCTCTTTTGCTTGATACTGGTGAAGGTAGTAAAGGTCAATACATTTTTAGGTTTGAATTGAGTTGGTTGCTTAAAGATAGTTTGGTAGACATCATTGCTAGAATTTGGGAAGCTCCTGCCGGCAATCGAAATTCCATTGATGAGTGGAATTGGCGAATGGCTGAAAGCAGAGAGTGCTAAAAGGTTGGAGAGAATATATATGGTGAGTATAGGAAGGAAAAGAAGAGATTAACCGATATTCTTGATGATTTAGACAAAAGAAGTGAGATTTTTGGCATTTCTGCGTTGGATAGGGAACAATACCTAGCCACGCAGAAGTTGCTAAATGTCTTGATTAGGGAGGATAACGTAAAATGGTTCCAAAGGGCAAAAAGTACGGACCTAAAATTGGGTCAGACATGTACTAAATATTTTATGTGCAAGGCGAGTGGAAGAAGAAGGAAGAATAGGATTGTTCAGCTTCATGATGGAGAAAAATTATTGAAGGAGATGCGGATTTACTGGAACATGCCACTGGCTTTTACAAAAAGCTGTTCGGTCCTTCAGAGAGAGCTAGGGTGTCGATAGGTTTTGATTTTCCTCAAACAATTGGTTGTGAGGAAAATCTTGAACTAACTAAAAAAATTCTATGGAAGAGATAAAGATGTGGTGTTTTCTATGGCGCGTAATAAGAGTCCGGGGCCTGATGGTTTCCCAGGGGAATTCTATCAGTTTTTCTGGGACTATATTAAAATACCTTTGAAAAAACTTTTTGATGATTTTGTGAGGGGGAGACTAGATATTGGTAAGCTGAATTTTGGCACTATCACTCTTCTCCCGAAGTGTGAAGATGCCTTGGTTATCCAAAAGTTCAGGCCAATATGTTTGATGAATGAGAGTCTCAAAATAATTACAAAGGGTTTGAACAATCGTTTAGCCTATGTTGCTGACGTTTTGATCGACAAAACCCAGACGGCCTTTATGAAAAAAAGATTTATTATGGAAGGTGTTGTCATGCTTCATGAAATTTTACATGAAGTTAAGAGGAAAAAAATGTCGGGGGTGCTTTTTAAGGTGGATTTTGAGAAAGCTTACGACAATGTTAATTGGGCTTTCTATATAATGTAATGCTGAAAAAAGGCTTCTCGGATTCCTGGAACGACCTGATTTTTAGCATTATTACTAGTGGGAAAGTCAATATCAAAATGAATGATAGTTTGGGGCTTTCTTTAGTACTTATAGGGGCGTGAGACAGGGAGATCCCATGTCTCCCATTCTTTTTAATCTTACAGTTGATTCCCTAAATGTTATGGTTAAAAATGCTCAAGCGGAAGGGCTAATAACTGGGTTAGTTCCTCATTTGCAAGATAAAGGTTATGCCATCCTGCAATATGCGGATGACACAATCTTTATGTTGGAAGAGGGTTTTAAAAATGCCAGGAATCTCAAATTTTTGCTCTGTCTTTTTGAACAAATGTCAGGGCTAAAAATTAATTTCTTAAAAAGCGAAGTTTATGGTTTGGGATCGTGTGTGGATCAAATTCATATTTATGAGGAGATCTTCACTTGTTCTTCTGGAGATCTCCCTCTTAAATATCTTGGTTTGCCAATTGATAAAAAGAGATTGCTTAATGTACACTGGAGGCCAGCTGAAGGAAAAATGGAGAAAAGGTTAGGTTGTTGGCAGGGGAAAATTTTGGATATTGGTTCTAGAACCAATCTAATTAACTCTGTCTGACCACGGTTCCTTTTTACATGCTATCTTTCTATATTATGCCAGTGGGTCCTAGGAAAAAATGTGATAGTTACAGAAGTAGGCTCCTCTGGCAGGAAGAACAGGGATTAGAAAATACCACCTAATGAACTGGGAAACAGTTTGTTCCCCAAAAGATTTAGGTGGTCTTGGGGTTTTAAATCTTGAACTGATGAACATCAGTTTATTGTGCAAATGGCTTTGGAAGTTAGAGAATGATGAGGGATTTGGCAGGATTTGTTGAGGAAAAAATATCTGAAGAAGGAAACCTTGGCACAGTGGATGCTAAACAAGGACAGTCTCAGTTCTGGGGTGGGCTTATGAAAATAAAACATATTTTCTATAAGTTCTGCGGCAGAACTGTGAATTCGGGGAAAGAACACGTTTTTGGGAGGATAATTGGATGAATGGGCAAGAACTGATGAATACTTTCCCTAGATTGTATGACTTGTCGCTTAATAAAAATGTTAAGGTGGACAGAGTTGTTCGATCTCGGGGGAATGCCTGTGTTTAGGAGATGTTTGTGGGGTGATCTTGCGGTTGAGTGGAGTAAGCTTTTGGAGATAATTTTATAGAATTAAATGAGGAACATGATAAGGTGTTCTGGAAATTGGGGCAGAAAGGATTTACAGTTAAATCCTTGTATAATGCGCTTCAAACCAGTAGACCTCGTAGTAATTTTAAGCAGCTATGGAAGATGAAGATACCAACCAAAATCAAAATTTTCCTGTGGTTGGTTATGTGGAAGAGAACCCTTACCAAAGATAATTTGAGGAAGAGGGGTTGGGAAGGAGAGGTCCAATGTATGTTCTGTGCTTCTGATGAGAGTATAGATCATTTGTTTCTTCCTTTCCTATGGCGAGGTTTGTGTGGGGGGTGTTTCAGTGTGCCGCTGACACTCGGGCACAGCCAGTGTCGGTTGACGATTTGGGGGATTGGGTTGATGGTTTCATAGGATATGAAAAGATGGCAGTGAATTTTTCTTGCTGCAACTTTTTGGGTCTTGTGGAAAACTAGAAACCGAGCATGTTTTGATCGTGTGATGCCTACTGATCCCTGTGGGATTATCTATCATATCTGTCAACTGGTTACTGATTGGTCTGAACTGCAGAAACCAAAGGTGGGAAGAGCTCTACGTCGAGGAGCTGATCTCATGAAGATGGTGCTGCAAGAAATTTTCAACAGATCAAAAGGGTGGGCGCCGCTATGTCGAAGGCTAGACAGTGGTTAAGCTTCATCACCAACGATTGCACCTGGGCGCTGTTAGCCCCTGGAGGATCGTGTTGCTGCAGTCTTAACTTTGTTTCCTGTTGTTTTTTATGCTTTTTGCCTCATCCTGTACTGTTGAGAGGAAAACCCTCCAGGTTTTGTTCACTTTTTCTGTCCGCCGTGTGTTGGCTGGAAGAGAGGCAAATTCTTTGGGGGAGAACAATGTAATGAACTCTGTAGCTTCTATGCTTCGTTAATGAAGTTGGGGACGAGGTCCCTTTAGTCTAAAAAAAAGATGCAACAAGGATATTACATTCGCTTGTATCTGATACTTGGAGTTATGCACTCCTCGTCCACATACTAATGATGCAAATAAATTAAAATTTAGCTCTGAAAGTTGATTGTTTATCAAATGGGCTAAATTAACATTTGCGAAATTTTCATCTGAATTATGCTAAAAAATTACTTGATAACAATGCAATTTTTTGTTGTAATTTCATTGAAATTCGGTACCAAAACATGCAGAACAAACCTGAAAACAGAGATAAAACCATGGGTAGAAAGAGGCAAAAAAATAGTAAATCGCAAGCATGAAATAGCAGATACATTCTACAATCTAGATCATCTCATTCAGTGACAGACAACACTTATAGCACGGGAAGCATTAAAACTAGGAGTTTGAAAGTCCAAAATAACATCAGTGTAGAAGCCATTAATACTTCATACAAACATCACCAAATTTCAGTGCTGGGTTTCGAGTTTGATCACCTATAACTTCTAATTTCAGACCGATGTTCGCCTTTTCTAGATGAATTTTGTCAAATCTGTCGCACTCCGTCGACCGCTGAAACTTTGTTTGAGGAGTAGATTCATATCACCGTTTCTGACAACTTCATATTGTAAATTTTCTATATCGATAGATACATACGAGTAGATTTTGTACTATACATATCTACGTGATTATTTCAACCTCTTTGTCATGTTTTTTTTACTTTGTCTTATCTTTATTCTCGTTTGCTTTGATTGAACGGAGACTAGGTACCATAGCCGTCTGGTTGAGTTGCGCGAGATAATTTAGGCCGATTAGCAGGCCAGAAGGATACAATAGTGATTATGGTCACCCTTAGAAAAGGAGTTGTGGAGGACGTACTATAGTGTCATATAAAGATCGGACGCAAAGTATTCTAGGTGAAGGAATTCTTTAAGAACTAATAGTAAGATAAACGGTTTGTCACTTTTCCTCAAGGTACCTCACGACCTACAACGCTAAATGAAAATTACAAGTGCCCACGGTTAAAGCACTACCTCCGGAGGAAAAACCCATGTTGACCTTGTATCATAGTACTCATAGTCATATAATGGCTCAGAGCTATCATCGTCAATGTCGCTCTCGTCGACAAAACAACAGGTTAGGTCTTTTGTAGGTGCAGGAACAGATTTGCAAAACCGCTTGCTGATAAAAAGCCTTTGACCTTTGTTCTAGCCCTTCACAGACGGCTGGAACCCACGAACCAGTGTCCATGTCCGCCATTAGGAGATCAATCTTGATATTGTACTCGGAGAAGCAGACAGGTGTGCACTTTTGCCGTCTCACCATCAACAATTTTCCGTTTGATTCCACTAGGTGCCAGCTATTCCAGATGATATCCTTCGGTTCAAAATGAAGGTTCACTGGCACTTCGTTATCCGGCACAATGATTTCGTCGATATCCTCGTCTACTACCTCATCGTCATCATCGATCTCTTCGTTAACGCTCGATGCTTCATCACTTCCTAGCACACTGTTCTCCTCCTCATCGTCATTATTGTACTCATGCCCATCATCATCGTAGACATTGTCCTCCTCATCAGTGCTCCGCTCCTCGTTGTACTCTTGCTCATCATCTTCATCATCAGACAAATCGCCCTCCTCCTCCTCATCGCTCAACCCTTCACTGTGTTCAAGCTCATGGTCGTCAATCATGTCCTCTCTCATTGGATTCCTGATCACGTACTTAACACTTGAAACCGTGGGCCTGCCTTCATCATCCTCATCAAGGTCAAATAGCACGAGTTCCTCATGGGAGGTGATCCCGTAGAGATGATCTCTGAGGAACTCAACATCGATGATGCGATGCGAGCGTAGGGCATCTCGAACGGCTTGGGTATCCACGCACCAGGCTTTCCAGCTCGGCACAAGATGATTGGGCAGTCCCAATGATTGGTCCTGACGACGACGATATCGTCGACCGTTGACAACATGAGGACCTTCCGTACCTCGAACCACTCGGAGTCCTTACCGCCGATGACTGAATCCAGCCCCGGGAGCGGCAAAGTCGTGCCGGTGAAAGGGTTGTGCAGACAGTAGTTACGCGTGTGCTCGTCCCCTTCAACGACGCGCTCATGCGCCAGCCAACTGCCATTGGTGGCGCCTAGGAAACTCGCGTTGTCAGGGAGGGGAAGCCGGTGCAGGCCCCTGTCGGGTAAGGTGACGAAGGTGCCGTCCCTGTGGACGATCCACGGCAGCCGCCATCCCTGCGTCGAGCGCCACGAGCGGCAGGCCGCGCGAAAGCGGGCGCGGTCAGCGGGGAGCGGGACGCGGGCTAGGACCTGGCCTAGCACGTCCGCCGGGAGGTCAGACCACGGCGGAAGCTGCCTAGTCGTCGTCGACGCCATCGATCGATCTATGCCTGTAGCCTTGCGGTCGTACGTCTCTTGTTGCGTCGCAGCGGCACAATATAAATCGTGGATGGATCAACGATGTTTGCTTCGGTTCCGGCGGTTGATCATGAGAGTTCATGACGGTATTGATGTATACGTAGTAGTATTGAAAATCTTACTAGTCGTCAACCCGTGCAGTCGCACGGGACACTATTAGAATTTTTTAAAATACGAATAACTTTTCGGTGAGATAGATATACATTAGAAGTTCATAATCGTTGTGTGCATGTGATTTTGAAAACTACTACTGAAATCGCAGGATTGACGTGCTTATATGCAACCTTGTCTTATCAATGACCATGTAAACATTTCTTATTATTTCAGAAAAAGTAAGATCCTCTCATTCTTTTATTATTTCTAAAAAAGTAAGATCATCAAAACGATACTAAGAGGGATACTTTATGAAACGAAAACTCCTTGCAACAATATAGGTAAACATGAGGAAACGTGATAGTTCAGAGTTATAGTCGGTGTTAGTTTAAGGAAAAAATATCACTAAATATATCACGGATTATTAGACTGGATTGCTTGCTGATGTTCAACTCGGGGCAATGCCGCTGCCGGGCTTGCCACGCGCCTCTGGACGCGATCACAGCCTTATCATCGTAAGTACTATTTAATAAACAGATATTGATTTATTTGGACTCCTTATTTTCTACAACATACCGTGTAAAACCATTGGAACATCAGAAACAAATTTCAAGGGAAAGATGAAACAAACTACGGACAAAGCAGATATTTGAGAACATTTCTTACAAATTTATACCGCGCTTGAATTATCAATAATTTAATTACCCAATACCATGAAGTCCTGACCAAAGATTCCGTGCCGATCTAAGAGCATGCCTGCAAGATAATATCAAAATCAATAACGCTACGAAAAATACACATCTGGACATGGGGCATTTGCACAATTTTAAAAATCATATTGCACCCAAAATCCGGAATTTCCATGTTAGGCACTGAAGCCATTTTCATGGTATCCACATATTTTGCAAGTTAATCAAAATCTATGAAGCCCGTATGCATCGCAGATATTTGAGAACATTTCTTACAAATTTATACCGCGCTTGAATTATCAATAATTTAATTATCCAATACCATGAAGGCCTGACCAAAGATTCCGTGCCGATCTGAGAGCATGCCTGCAAGATAATATCGAAATCAATAATGCTACGGAAAATACACATCTGGACATGGGGCATTTGCATAATTTTTAAAATCATATTGCACCCAAAGTCCGGAATTTCCATGTTAGGCACTGAAGCCATTTTCATGGTATCCACATATTTTGCAAGTTAACCGAAATCTATAAAGCCCGTATGCATAGCAAAACATTTGAAATATGGGCATCATACCTTTGATTAACGCCGGAACGGAGGCAAATTATATTTATGTTGCAGTACATGACGGAGGGAGTAATACATAATCTTGGGCAGTCCGTACAAAATGAACTCTGTCCTTATCCTTGATGATTACAGCAAGTGCTAAGTAGCAGATTAATGCAGCGGAACAGCAATACCTAACAACTGACTTAGATTAAACAATGCGATTAGACAATACCGTACCTGAAATTGAAAACCTGGAGAGTGTTGGTCCAGCAAAACTGTTCGTAGCTCCATGCTGTTATGTGCTTCTGCATCTATTCTTTTTCTTGAATAATAAAAGCAACACCCCGGTGGCCCACGGCAGGTGATACTTCTATAGATGTCTTGCACCCGTGTAACACAACAAAAATAATCGAATGGCCGCCGACGGCAGCTTGGCGGCAGGACGGCCGCCGCAGTCGCCGCTATCAGATGAACTTTGTAGGGAATCCGAAGACTGAGAGACGATTGGAGCTTTATTTTATTTTATTACGTAGTAGTAAAGAGATGAGAAAATCGAGGGGTTATGCAGATCGGCTACTGGGAAAGGCTCCTCTACGTGGCAATAATTAATTAGGTGCCGATCTGTACAATGCCTGGTTCCGTATTCGAACTCAAGCGGACATGCGAGAAGAGTTCCGTTTGCGTGTTGAATCTAACGGCTTAAGACAGATTATGAGTAGATCGGATGGTTAAATTTTTCTAACCTCCAGGATTAACGTGGAGCCTCGTATGGTGCCTCCAATTAGTAAATATAAGATTGTTGCCTACTCTCATATTTCAGTTCAACAATCCTCGCAAAAGGAAAAGAAGATCACCACTTACTTTCTAATCGTATGTGTATCATCAATACATCATGGGTATCCAAAAGTATAAAATCATCATGCATAAAATCACTTGGTAAATTACATGGAAAAAAGAATTGACATTTGGGTATGACACATATTCTTAAACCCATTATTTATCTGATCCATAACCAAATTAATCTCAGAATAAGAAAATATAACTGCACTTTGTAGCAACCTCAAGCGATTCAAACTAAACTTGTGCTTAAATGAAGGAACGGGTAAAAAAGAAACGGAGGTAAAAGAAACAAGAGGGTATTATAACACTACAGGAATGGGGATCTATGCCGACGGCCAAACCCTGTGCCGACGGCTTTCTATCGGGGCCGTCGGCATAGGTCCCGACGAGGCCAGCCCGTCGACAAAGCCGTCGGCATAGGATATGCCGTCGGCATAGATTTGGCACAGGGGCTATGCCGACGGCTTTGCCCTCGGCATAGGTAAGTCGTAGGCATAGCTCTTTTCCCCTATTTTTCATCTAATATGGAATAATTCATATATTTAAATCTATAAATTTAAATTTAACAAATAAAATGTCTAAATCGAGTAGAAAAAATAGAGGAATCCAAATATGACATCCATTTCATCTTTTTTTTTTTTTCATGTATATGACTTTTTGCAACATATTTGTGGTACTTTCTTGTTTAAAAAGTTGCTTTTGGCACTTAAAAATTGGAAAATAATATTTATAATAATATTTTAAAAATTGTTTTTGGCAACAATGTTTGCCATACCAAGACACACCTATGTGTCAAATGTGGACACTTTATCACAAACTATGGCACGACGGCCATTTTAACCATTTTTTTCAAAAAATAAAAGAAAGTGAAAAATACTCAAAAAATGAAATCCTTTGGCATGGAATCCTTTTATGTGTACTAGTTGATAGGAAAAATGATAAACATGATTTTTGACAATGCTTCCAAAAAACTTCTTCACAGAAAGGTCTATCATCTATAAACATGTATAAGTTTCGAGTCAACGCCTTGTGCTTCTTCTCCTGATCTCCATGTTCATCTTGATCTTGCTCTTCTTGTTCTTCTTCTTGCTCAGGTTCTTGGTGTTCTTGAGGAGTTCTTGGTGAGAAAGAGGAAAAGTGGCAGAGAGGATGGTGTGTTGGTGGCTGTCGATGGGATGGATGAGGTGGATGGATGGGAATGGAATGGGAGATGGATGTGGAATCGATTGATGCTGTGGTGGTGTGGTGGCCTTTTTATGGACCTTTTTCCTCTTTGGGTGGAGTGGCTCGAGCCGGTGGAGAGGTGGAACCTTCCCCCCTTTCCTCTCTCAGCTGTGGAGCACATGGGGTGTTCCCCACTTTTGCACTTTTTCCCTTTATGCCTTCCTTGGTCTCCACTTTTGCACCTGAGTTTTGACAAAGTTTCTAAAAAACTTATTCACAAAAAGGTCAATCGTCTATAGACATGTATAAGTTTCGAGTCAAATGACTTAGATATTATCATCCCCGTGTCATAGTTTGTGATAATGTGCCCATATTTGAGACATAGGTGTGTCTTGTTATGACAAACAATGTTGCAGAAACATAGTTTGTGATAAAGACTTAGATATTATCATCCCCGTGCAAGTATAACAAATATGATGCAAAATGACACTCATCCAAATATCACACAAAGTAGGCCATATTTTATCGATAGATTCAACGAGGGAAGCGGATTGTGGCTACAAAGACAAGCTCGTGAATTTTACAGTCACGGTGAAGGTAAAGTCCAGGTGCCAGTTCTCTACCAGTTAGATGGGGAAACGAGGCTTTCTCATGGTTTGTTGATTTCGGATACAGTTATATGCAGAAAAGGATTTAGTTTTCAGTTGCACATGGTCAATTATTTTATGTAGATTTGATAAGATGATGCAATAAACCATTAAATAGCTCTAAAGATAACTTGCCTGCCAATTGCAAATGTATGATTTTGGGTGTGCATGTCCAGTCATTGTAGATTTGAGATATTCAGGTGAGGTACTCTATTAGTTGATTTGGTGGTAGTAAATAGCTGAATGTGCTAGAACTCCATGACTCCAAGTTCATGTCTTATGAGTATTAGTTTGGAATCTATTATGCAGTGCGTACATCTGACATGGCATCCGGCCTGGTGATGTTGGTCAGTGTGATGGATGCAGTTTTTTCTTTCTCAATGTATCAATATTTTTTATGCCATGAACATATTTGTATTCTTTGATAAAGAAGCTAGCTAGGGTACTATCTCTCATTGATAAAAGACTGCATTTCTCTAGCTCTGATTAATTTAAGAGACAATGGTTCATGTCTTTATCTTTGTTGGTCAACCATTTTTCATGCTAGGGAGATTAGCTTCTGCTACTGGACCTGTAGTTGCATATCTAGATTGTCCGGCAGCATATGAAGTTGAAATAGAACGGCATAACTAGTGACCTGTCCTTTGGTGATGTAGAGATCATATATTTATTAACACTACATGTCACTCGGAATGGTCATTGCTTTTAAATGCTTCACTTAGCCTAATGGTTTTCTTTTTTATGTATCATGATCGTCTACAGGCCTACAATAGCTAATATACATGGCAACATCATACCGATTTGGTTCAGTTCGCAGTAATGAATGATCCAGTAATAGGAAAATGGAATTTTTTCCCCTGTTTTTCTCCCCCCCCCCCCCCCCCCCCCTTTTTATCTCACTCAAAAATTATTGTTACTTTAACTTAAAGAACTATTGCTTCCTATCCATATAAAATTAAAACTTATAAAGATGATTTTACAACAATTTCCTGACAATAATTGTTTAACGATACATATTCCGCTAAGATATAATTGAAATGGAATTTGTTTTCCATAATCTTTATCAGATGAGTTCTCGCGAATAGTGTGGCGAAATATCATTCTAGGATATTTAAACAACTTTCCAAAAACTGCTAAATGATAAAAAAAAGAAAATGCCGTAAAATTAATATCTTTAAAACTATCCACCAAAAAAATATGGAAAATATATTAAAGTGATCACAAAAAAACATGCTAACTACTTATGGCATAATGCAAACTAATTTGACGATTTCAATGTAGCGAATATTTGGAGAACATCCAAATTTATTTCCTCAAAATATGGATTGAATTTAATTTGTTCCATCTGATTACGAAATTAAATTAATTTTTCTAAGGCAAAATACAAACTAAAAAAAAAAGCTTCCCAAAATTCTTTAACAATTTTCCTCCAATAATTCAAACAAATCTAATAAATGTACAAAATAGTTAACAATTAGAAATAACCATAATATATTTCCTTTGATTACAATTCTAAAAAAAATAGTTCTACAATTTGAACAATTTTAAAATGCAGTCATTTTTAAATATGCATTTTAACACACGGGCGCGGCGTGTCGACGCGCCATCTTGCCTAGTATCACAGAACTTTTGGTAGTTTTGAAAAATTCAACCCCTATCAAGCGTCGATTAAATCTGAACCACCGAGAAGAAACACACAATCCGCGTCATTCTAAATACTGCAATATGATTGGTTGGGACTAGTTGTTGTGGATCGATGATGTGGCCTGTCCTTCTCTCTCCTGTGCCCCCACGCACATATCTTCTCGCATCTGTCCCCACGCAAAGCCACACAAAGCTCCGGCCCGAGCTGGCCACACAATCCGCGTCTTTCTTTTTCTTTCTTCTTTCTTCCCCAGCCACACAAAACCGACCCGAGCTGGCCACCGTCCACGATTCGATTCCTGTGAGCTCCGGCCACCGTCTAAGATGGACTACACCGACTGAGTGGCGAGGGAGGGGATGAGCCCTGCCGTGACGGCGAGGAAGCGGTTCGGCGGCGACGGTTTCGCGCTCGGCTGCGGCTGCAAGGACCCCAAGGCCGTCGCGGTGGCGGCGGCGGCTATGGCCGCCTTGTCGCCGCGCTCCGGCACTCAGGCGTCGACGTCCACCACGGCCACGTCGCGCGGGGCGAGGGCGAGGCCTTCCGGGTCGGCTTCCACCGGCACGCTCACCGTGCCCTCCGCCTCCTCCTCCTCCTTCCTGTGGGAGGATGCCGATGCCGACGGCGGCGAGGAGGTCGAGTGCAAGCGGCCCAGCTCCGCCACCACGCCCAGCTTCTCCGGCCTGCTGCGCGAGCTCCAGCACAGCGTCAAGTCCTGCGCCGCCGCGCGGAAGACCACGACGGCATGCGCGGCGCCCTCTACTCTACCGAGGCACTCCCGCAGCCGCGCGTACAGCATGGCGAGCCTGGCGCAGCCGCCCGCGCCACTGCGGCGACTCCTGGGACGGCACCAGCTCCGGGGCGCGGCCGGGGATCCCGCGTCGCCATGGCCGCCCTGCCGTCGACCTCCGCCTCGCCAACGACGACCTCCGCCTTGCGTCGGCCGTCCTTGCTACGCCTGGACTCGGTCGACGCCGTCCTCACCGCGCTCCACAGCAGCGGCGCTCCAGCCCGTGCTCCGTCGGCGCGTCGACACCCCCCGTCGCGGCCTGTCCCCAGCCTGTCCCCAGCGAGGGACGGCGGGGATTTTTTTTACAACACGTGTCCAGCCTGTGCCGACGGCATTGCCGTCGGCATAGGTGCTGTCCGCGCGGTCGGCCGCCGTGGGCCCCACCCTCCCTGTGCCGACGAACTGTGTGCCGACGGTCTCTTTTTGGCCGTCCGCACAGCCTATGCCGACGGCTTTCTTCTATGCCGACGGCCAGATGGCCTGTGCCTACGGGCTCCTATGCCGACGACCTTGTGCCGACGGCGGCCGTCGGCATAGGGCTGTGCCGACGGTATAGGGGCCTGTGCCGACGGCCATTTGTCGTCGGCATAGCCTGTGGTTCCTGTAGTGTAAGTTTGAATCAGATATATATTATATGAATTTTAAACTTGGTGATGTAAACTTGGTAAATATGAGAAGCAAGAGAAATGGTTCCAATGCTATGCCCTGTAACAAAAAAGAATCCAATGGTTCTATATTTATCATGCCAAAATAAATAAATTAGTGCATTTAACATTGTTGACAATATCATCATTAAAAAATTGCTGTAAGATGATCCATAGTGCTCAATGATTACAGTCGAGTTTTTTCTTAAATAAAGTTTATATTTTCCTCTATTGACCAGGCCTCGTGAAGTGAAACATGTACAGAAATTTGGACCCTTCAACAAACAGGTCTTGTAGCAGCGACACTTCGTATCGTGAGGCACTGATGCTGTGCAAATCAACCAATTCAGGCGACAATCATGATGCCAAGTCTCCAATAGTTACTCACTAAGTTGCAGCACCTACAGTTTTACATCCATGGCGGTTACAAGACAAATCTCAACTAAAGGCCTAACCATGTCATACAACGACAGTGCCAGATTCTTTTCAAAGGACTTACTGAAAGTACGCAGGTCTAGCCCCCAAGCTGCTCTCAGTGATAGCATCAGGCAGTCATTTCCCATATCCTTCAGCTCAGATGTGCTAGACTCACGGTGAAAAGTTCCATCAATCCAAAGTTTGAACCCAATTTGTGTAATCTTTCATTCTTCTGAGGCTAGTGAATCTTATAACATCGATTTAGTTTGCTAGAACAAGACCAAATGCATAGAACGGTCGGTTTATACCATCGATATAGTTTGCTAGCTCCCCTCATGGTCTTCCAACCTGGGGGAAGCCGCTTCTCCCCTCCGAGCTCCTGACTCCCCAGGAAACAAAGATCAAGCTGTTGGAGGCCATTGATCACCACAGGATGAAGATGAAGTAGAAACCTCTGGCGTTACGTTTTCAGCCTAGAAATAATTCTGTAGCTGTGGAACTTGTCTGACTTAGCTCGGCCTTCGTTCATGCTTTAAGTTTAGTCTGAACTTTCACTCTTTAGACTGTAAAACTCAACTCTGGTTTCGGGGCTCCCCTCGAGGGGCCTTCTTATTCTAAAAAAGATATAGTTTGCTAGCACAAGACCAAATGCATAGCACGGCCGGTTTTGCAAATATGTTACATTGTGCTGGGCTTGCTTAATGACATGGACCTAAGAAAGGCTGGTCTATTAGAGACCCAACTGCTCGTTGAAACCTTGATCAGAGCAAGCAAATGCCCCAAGCACATAATGAGATGTTGCAGGTTCAGAGAATTACATTGAACTTCTAAAACTCTGCCTGCTTAAGTTATGCTCGACTGAACTTTCTTGTTCTGTAGATGGAGAAAGACAACCTCCAACAGAAGATCATGGAGATGGCCGAGACTATCGAATTGCTAGAAGGTCGAAATAAAGTCAGAGCTGACACATCACTCAGAATGGTAAATCCTTCCGCATTTGAACACGCCAAACCATCCAGCACTTGCAACTTGCTTTTCTGACAGTCAAACAAATCTCTTTTCCTACAGGGAGATAGGTAGCTCGGCCACAAGCAAGTTCAGAAGGAGGCTGGCTAAGTCGGACATCCTCGTCTTCCACGCAAGACACCGGCCACACAGCGCCCCCATAACCATGCGGCGGCCGGGAGCTCCAGTACCCATCACGACAGACACCAATGACGGAAGGTACATACATCGTCGTGGGAAGTCGTTCAGGAGGTCCATCGGTGACTCCTCGCCGTCGTAAGCACCGGAACCACAGCCGCGGACGACTGCCCACTTTCTGACGCCACCGTTGATAGCCACGCCGGCCGCGGACTCGCAGCCACCCGGACCAGGCCACATCGGCGACTCCTTGTCGTCGTCTCGCCGTAGTGATCACCGGAGGGCGAAAAGCTGTGTATCTCGTCAGGAGGAATCACCGGAGAAGAGAAGGGTTGTTACCGGCGGCGGCGGCGGCAGCGGCCATCTCGGAGGCACGGGGGGAGCGAGCTTTGCTCTGGATGGGTTGACTCTGGAACACGATTGGGGGATTTTGTTTTTTTTTTCACGGCAACACCGAACCGGTATTCTCATTAAGCGGTGACAGCTTGTGTAATATTTCTCATACTAAGGGGTAAAATTGGAAAACTGAAAAACGTACCAACCATCACCTCTAGCTATATTATATAGTAGAGATCAGCAGCATCTCACGGCCGGACCATGTGTCATGGTCGATTGCGTTGCTTCTTTTTTTATTTTTTCTAAGATTGGTGATGCATGGAAGAGATGAGATGGTGAGACGTGTTGCAATTTTTTTCGAAGCGTGCATGAGGCCCCCCAAGATCAATATCAATGGACATGGAAAAGGTGCTTTCTCATACAAACGGATAGATGTTTTGGTGCCACAATTTTTCAAAGTGGAATAATACGGACTGAAATGACTGAACACACACTAAAACGGATCTACATACATGCGAATATGAAAAAGAAAGCTAAAACTATCTTATATTTAGAAACGGAGGTGTTCTAGGTCGCTTCTTGTGGTACGTCGATGGTCGAGCTGAAATCCCTACTTCGTGGGTGGCCCAGCCGACCACTCCCTTCCTTCGCCCCGCGAGCACGAACATGGGCCGCCTCAATTTTCCAGTCGTGAATCTTCTGTGAAACACCATCCCCTAAACATATCGAGTTGGCCGTGGAACTTGATTCGGCACGGGACGTAGTTGTCAACTGGCAGGTTAGGGTTTCTATCTTGCCGCAAGTGTTGTGGGCCAGTAGGCTCATGGTATCCCACTACCCGCCACTATCTCAAGACTTGGTGACCAAATCTAGCTACTTTCCACCATGTGCTCCACCTTTTATGTGTGAACCACCTGCGGAGTGCCGTAGGATGGGTGCTTGGACGGGTCATCGGAGCACGGCGGCGGAGTGAATCCGCAAGGAGGAGCCAACGATGACCACAAGTGGCAAAGTTGTTCGAGAAAAAGTATAAGGGTGCACTGCCTGACCCGACGTGCTTCATCGAGTTCCGCAACAACGCGTCGAGTGGCAATCTCCATGGCCTAATCCCTGCGTCGGTCTTAGGTGACACCTAGGAAAACTTTTTATATGCAATCAAGGTTGCACCTGACGCGTCCCAACACAAGGATGGAGATTATCTTGTTGGAGATATTGTATGGTCATCTCGCGTCGATGGCAAGGGGTTCTTCGAATCTAGCTTGATAGTTGCGCTAGTAACACCTAGGAAATGAAGAGGTTGAGAGAGACATCATGGTCAAGAGGGACCAAATTTTAAGATTGAAATCGATCGAGGTTGATCCGGCTAGAAATTTGCAGGGGATGTTTTGTCCTGATGCGCGTCATTACTGAAATTCGTAGGGCATTTGGGGTACAAAGAGGCCTATAGCACCAGGAGGCAGAAATTTGCCTTAGGCTAAGACAATAGCACAGTAAATAGTCATTTAGAACAAAATGTGCCTAGCTCGCAATCCATCGGAACAACTGAACTAAGATGCTACAACGATGAATTCTGACTAGGGTTTGATATTGTGAATAAAAAAAAAAAATTGTATGATCAAGTCGAACCTGTACGTGTGGTTACTGGTGTCTTAACGGTCGTCACTCAGCCTCTTACTTTTGCAGGTAATCACAAGCATGTTATTGTCTGAAGCTGTGGCAGCACTATCTTGCATCGGCTTGGATTGTGGTACGACTAATCAAGTCGTTGTATTGCTCTTACACAGTTGTAGAATTGATTTGAAATTCACGTTTCATCTTGCCAGATATGAGGTTGGAATTTCTGTACCTAGTGATGTTTACTCTTGCCAATATAGGAGGCTTTTACTGTTGTCAGTTCTCCCTAATTTAACGTTGCCTTTTCTTAAGGACGTGAATACTTTGAGAATATTTTTTCAACAATTAATATGATGGTTTTGGTGTGCTTCATAAATATGATAGAATAGACAATCGGCGGACAAGGATTAGGCCACCCTTATCTGACACTTGGAGTTACATTTTATGCACTCCTCATCTACATAGTAATGATGTAAATACATAATAATTTTCTCTCAAAGTTGATAATTTATCAAATGGGTAAATTAACATCTGTGAAATCTTCATTTGAATTATGCTCAAAATTTAACTGATAACTGTGCAATTTTTTGCTGGAATTTCACTGAAATTTGGTACCAAAACATGCAGAACAGACCTGAAACCACAGGCAAGACCATGAGCAGAAAGGCAAAAAACAGTAAATCGCAACCATGAAATAGCAGATACATTCTGTAATCTAGATCATCATTCAACGGCAGACGATACTTATTGCATGAGAAGCATTAAAATTAGGAGTTAGACGGTCCAAAATAACATCAGTCTAGAAGCCATTAATACTTCATACAAACATCACCAAATCAGGAGTTTTTAAGATGTTGGCATTTGATAAACAAGGGGCGGAAGTTGTCGCTATGATTCTTTGGCATGTTTGGCACTCATCCATTATCAACCTTGCAACGAAAGAGGAATGTATCCACTCTGCTAAAAAGAAATGTTGGAATTAGAACGCAAACTAAAAGAATCTTGATTAAAATAAACATTTAGTTCCATAATACTATCTATTGTTACTCATACATACTCTATAGAAACTAATCTCGTAGGAACAATTATTACTCTTGCTAATTTCCATATGAATGCATATTTGAGAGTTGTTCTTTTTAGAGAACCTACTACGTTTACGGAGCTTACAAATTAATAAGCAATAACTCGGATAAAAAAATTATACTGGTACAAAATAGAAAATGGTAATGTAAGCTACATCTTCCTTTAACGAACAACTCCGGAGTTTAATTCACTACTGATCAATTTACTTTCAGTAAAAATATTTCGTGTGGCAATGAATTCAAACCGCGCAAATAACAATTGAAACCATTGGCTTAAGAAAATAAATATATTAGAGTACATGACTGACATAGATTGAATGCATTAATGCAAACAGTTGAATGACAGAGAAACCATTCAAGATTTAACTAAGAGTGTCCTATAGATAATGGCGGTATAGTACATAAAAACAAGATGGGATGATGAGTTGAAACAACCAAGCCAAGACTGTAGAACAAGTAATGGAGTTGGTCAGCATGTGAAAAGGATGGTCTTTATCAGTACCCACCATGAATATGAATATGCATGGATAGAATCATGTCAATCGTCGCTGCCATGCATTAACCCTGCAGCGTAGGAAAATTGAAACAAACTCGAGTTAGTATCGCAATCGTGCAATTGTGGAGTTGTTGTATGTGTAAAGACTGTATGACTCAGAAAAAAACGCAACATATGCTCACAGCTCGAAGAAATAGTACAATATTTGCTGAACTTAATTTAATTAGAACTAAATACCTTGTGCCAAACATAAATGTCAAGCAAATTCAGATGAGAAAACAAAGTTTCAGGTAATCTGGAAATTGTCCTTTTGCTACGAATATAGATGCACAATAGAAGGGCATAATCAACATAGAAGATTGAATAAAACAAAAAGGGAACCTAAGGTAACGTAGTCTGCTTACAAAGTTTCCAAAAGAAAAATTGTCACCCACTCCACCATTCAGCTTCTTTATTGATAAAAATATGAGTGTTTGTGCACATAATTTCAGCAGTAAACATAGTTGGCTAACTAAAAATTATGTACATGTTGCAGCAAACCACATACTCACCATAGCTTGATAAAGATAGCATTCCACAGATAAATATGCCCCGAAGATGTCGTTTATTTGTATGCATCTATCATCAAGTGATGAGACCTCATGTGACAGAACCACAGTCATTCTTTTGAGCATAGGAGCAGATTGGAATACCAGCTTCAAGAAATCAATCTCATGATCGTATCCGTCAAAACCATCGATCTCCACTTCTTCAAGAGCGGTCAATGAGATAGTTTGAGATCTCCAATCCGGGTGATCACATGCACAATCCAGTGGGCATTCTTGCTTCAACTAAAAGAATATCATGTTAACTACTAGACAATGTAGTATATATTGTGATATATAATTTGAGCAAAGAGCAAATAATTACAGTTGATCTCTGTAGGACGACTTTAAGCCTCCGCGTCCTCTGAAGCATCGATTCATCCCAAGGAGATGAAACACGAATGCTCCAAAAACGTGCCCCTTTGTTTTGAGATGTAGCTCCAAAACACAGAACCTGGCTATCATGATATGCTTCTCTAACTCCTGCGTAGAGATCTCCACTTCACCATGAACAGTGGACGAGGTCTGAAAAAGTAAATTGGAAGATTAGAAAATTTAGTTCGGTACAAGTTGCACAAGAAATTGAGCATGAGATCAGGAGACACACAATGCGGGCATGGATGTGCAGCGAAGCGAGCTCTCTTTGTCCTTGTTCCGTCTGCAGCCTCAACTTGGCAATTCGCCAGAGACCAAAGTTAATAAAGGCATAGGACCATTGCCATGTGAGCTTCTCTAGCGCCGGTGCCAAGATAGAGATGTTGACCTCCGTGTGAGCACTTAAGGACACCGTCAGTTGCTTAAGCTCGGGTAGAACAAGGTCGACAACATCTATACGTACGTCCTTTGCTTCCACGAAAAGCTCGTGCAGCGACGCGGAGTGGACTGCCATGAAGGTTTTGATGTCGTCGTGGTATCCGTGGTCATCAAACTTTAGGCTGAGCACGCGCAGGCGCGGGCACCAGGGGAGCAAGGAGTCGAAGCGGACATGGCAGCCCGAGATGGACAGCGTCTCGAGCGCAGGGAACTTGACGTCGGCCGGCAGCTGGAGGAAGAACATGGGCGAGAAACTAACCAAGCGAGGCGGCAGGGAAAAGACGAGCTCCTTTGGCTCAAGCAGCGCTGCGGCGCGGAGCAGCGAGGTGACGCCGGCGGCGTCCGGTCTGGGCTTCTTGTCGGGGACGCGGATATCGAGGATGGAAAGCCCGGGAGGGGGCGAGAGACGCGGCCGAGCGCCCCTTCGAGCGAGGGGAATGGGACGTCGCGGAAGACGATTTGGCGGAGGCTGGCCCAGAGGCCGCGCCACCGGCGAGCGAGGGCGCCGGTCCGCGCGGCGGCACGGACGCACCCGAGCCGCACTAGGACGAGGAGGAGCAGATCGTCGTCGAGGGCGCTGATGCGATCCTCTCCGTCGCCTGGGCCCATCTGCTGGGAGGAACGCCGGGGACAGCCCAAGCTCAGGTCCATCGACGCCCAGATCTCAAGGCCTCCGGGGTGGCAGCAGAACCGGGCAAGCGGCGTGCCGGCCTGGCACAGGGGAGCACGGCGATCGACGTCGTCAGGACTCGCGGGAGCGAGCTCAGCTACCCGACGACCTGGAACTGGGTACCGTCCGGCGACGACTGGATGGATGGGTCGAGAAATGGGGACGGCGGCTGGCGAAGTCACGCGGCGTGCGCCGTGCGCCGGCACAGGTCTCGTGCGCGTGTGAAATGGGATGGGTTTTTTTCCTTCTATTTTTGAACGGCACATGTGATAGCCGTTTCCTGTCTACGGGAGGATAAATGTGGCTTTCTTTGGGCTTAGTTTGGGCTGGGCTGAATATAAACGCAACTGTAACTGGTTCGCGTGTGGGCCGGCCCATTATCAGGTTCGTTCCTTTTCCTTCGTTTCTTTCTCGTTTATTTTCCTGTTTATTTCTATTTGTTTCTTTTTTCATTTTTTCTTCTCCTCAGTTTCGTTTCCTTTTATATTTTTCCTGTTTATCTTTTATGTTTCTATTTTCTTGACTATATATTCTTTTCAAAAATCTGAACATTGTTCAAATTTTGAACGGTTTCAAATTTGAAAATGTTTATTTTTTAAATGGTTCAAATTTAAAATTATTTCGTTCGAAATTGGTTCATATATGAAAACTATTTCTTTTCTTAAAATGGTTCCGATTTTTTAAAATGGTTCAGATTTTTTTTTAATGGTTTGGATTTAAAAAATGGTTCTGATTTTTGAAAATTTTCCATTTTTTAAAATGGTTCAATTTTTAAAATGGTTCCAATTTTGAAAATGTTCATTTTCTAAATTGGTTTCGATTTTGAAAAATATTCGTTTTTAAAATTGGTTCATTTTTTGAAAAAAAAAGTTTTTGAAAAAAATGATGACGTGGGGGCCCACGGCAAGTCACAGGGTCGACTATCCCAGGTTGATTGAGAGGGAGAAAGATGGAGCGCTGGTGGTTACCACGGCTGACAAGCGAGACGATTTACCCAGGTTCAGGCTCCCGGAGGATAATACCCTACTTCCTGCTTGTCTGAGATTGATTATGAAGGTGTTATAATGGTGATCCCGGCGAGATGTCGATCTCGCAAGGGCTCTGGTGGTGGAGTAATAGCGTACCCCAGATCGGCGGTCCTCCCAGCCTTTATATAGGAGGCTGGGTCTCGGGAGTTCGCAAGGTTGCATCTACATGTCCACCTCCTGCGTATAGTTCACCACTTTAACATGAAATATGGACTAGGTCTGAAAAAGTAACTTGCATGATATAAATCAGTCACCCCGGCGAGGACGAGGATGGGGCCCGACGTCGCGCACCCGCTTCTCCCCGCCGAGGACGGCGACCTTCGAGCTAGCCTACCCTCCTTCGATCTGTTCATGGAGTAGAGCCGCCAGCTTCTCTCCGGCCACGCGCTTGGAGAAGACTAACCGGATATGGGCCTGGATCTGGGCTCCGGTTGGGCCTGCCAGGGTCTTTTTTGAATCTGAGATATTTAGTTTGGATTCGATCATTGAACACCTAGAGGAACACCATGACCATTGGTTAATTTCATTGAACGCCAAAAGCAACATTGCGCGGCCCGCGCCTGCACCACCAGTGTGTGCTAAGCCTGGATTTAGACTGGAGCATGGTAAAATAATTTGATCTGATCTGATTTGAATAAAAAAATGTAAGAGCAGCAATCTAAACCTATGTGGTGTACTGGTGTCTTATCTTGCGTCACTCAGCCTCTTACTTTTGCAAGTTGTGGCAGCACTATCTTGCATCGGCTTGGATTGTGGTACGACTAATCAAGTCATTGCATTGCTCTTACACACTTGTAGAATTGAGATGAAATTAACGTCCATTCTACATTAGAAGAGTATATATTCCGCAGGCTTGATTAGCATGCTTCTAGATGCAACAATGATATAACTTTTAATCCTTGTAAGTATTCTTGAAAACAATAGCCAAGATATTAGTTGTTTTTATGTTGTGCAGAGTCACTGGGGTGGTTGCAATGTGTGGCATTTGTATGCCAAATATATATTCTGTATGCCAAATATATATTCTCCATGCAAAACCCCTCCCATGTCCCAGTAATCATTGGCTAGATTGGACGCGGCGGCGGACGGATGAAGATTTTAATACCCTGCTGTGGATCATTATTTATTGAGAAGATTCGAAACGATACCATACCCCACGGGCAATCATTTTTACTCGGAAGATTTCATACCCCCACCAGCGACTGTCATATAGGGAACAGTGGCGGAGCCAGGAATTGAACTGAGCCGGGTCGGAAAAATAAGCTTTAAATTTTTTCATGGCAGAAAAAACAAGTGTATTCGACAAAAAAGGTCCAAACTGATCCAATTTGCATATTTCATCAAGTAATTTTTGGCAGGAGCGGGATAAACAGGGGATTGGGATTTGGCAGGGGATTTGGGACGGGTGTGGGAGGAGCGGGGCAGACAGGAGAGAGTATGCCTGTATGTCTAAAAGTAATTTTTTTTTCTCGCCAAAAATGAGCCGGGTCGGTCGACCCTCCTCGACCCCCTACTGGCTCCGCCTGTGCAGGGACATGGATCGAACAAACTGTCTTACAGAAACTGAACTTCTTCAGTTTTCATCCTTGACTCCAAATTGTTGTCGGTTGCTTGGTTCCATTTTCTGAACAGCATCTGCTTCACTACACCTGGAACTTGGTTTCTCCTTGTCTCTGACTGACCGCCCTGAATGTGATCCAGCACACGGTTTGCGCCGTTTCAAATCTGGAGATGATGCTCACAGCTTGAGCTGAATGCGCTCTCCGATTAGCTCTCTGCTCCCGAGAAAATGCATCTCTATTGTGCAGCACAGATTACGCAATTTACAGAAGATGCATTTGTATTCTGTGAAGCCAATTTACAGAAGATGCATCTCTTAAGTTTTACTACAATATGTTAGTGACAGTTATGGTGGCCCCTAATTATTAAGTGACCATAATATATATAATATCAAGAACTCACATTAACTCTTCACATTTTGATGCATTATGGCATGCAACCAAATTTTTTTTGAGGGAAACAACAGGACACTGCTGTAGAGGTTTATTGATAATCAACTAAAATTACATCGTTTATGAGACTATTTAAAAGGAAGCTAGGGGGCTCATCGTCCCAAATACATGAACTTCTATTGAGAAAACAAACTCTAGCTGGCTCATGAGAAGTTTTATTAGTTCGTCCCACTAAATATATAAAATTTATTTCTTTGATATATTTTACGTGCACCAAAATATGTATGTACATTACGTGTAGCATATGTTGCGTTAACCATATATAATTGCACTATCTACCACTCCCTCCGCCCCGGTGTATAGGTCCTGCTTGCATCTCTAGATCATCAATTTTGCAAATTTAATATGAAAAATATATCAAAAAAATATATTCAAAACTTTAGATTTTATATTTTTAATGGTATATTTTTGGTGTTATAATATTTCATATATATATAATATTGGTCAAATTGGTAATCTAGAGACACCGTGCAGGATCTATACACCGGACCGGAGGGAGTATTACATACAAATATGGAATAGCTGTAAAAATATGTTTTCTTAAACACATTTACTGTCCTCGCATTTGCGCAGGGGCACTGTGCTAGTTAAGAACTAATAGTAATATAAACGTTTTGCCACTTTTCCTCGCAGTAACTCATGACAGAAGAAACACCTACAAAGCTAAATGAAAATTACAAATGCCCACGGTTAAAGCACTACCTCTGGAGGAAAAACCCATGTTGACCTTGTATCATAGTACTCATAGTCATACAACGGCTCAGAGCTATCGTTGTCAATGTCGCTCTCGTCGACAAAACAACAGGTTAGGTCTTTTGTAGGTGCAGGAATAGATTTGCAAAAGCGCTTGCTGATAAAAGTCTTTGACCTTGTTCTAGCCCATTACAGACGGCCGAAACCCACAAGCCAGTGTTCATGTCCGCCATTAGGAGCTCAATCTTGATATTGTACTCTGAGAAGTAGACAGGTGTGCAGTTTTGCCGTCTCACCATCAAAACTTTGCCCTTTAACTCCTGAGGTGCCAGCTATTCGTGATGATATCCTTCACCTATACCTGCCGGGATGTAGCTGTGAGACGACTGGCAGGTTAGGGTTTCTATCTGTGCCGCAAGTGTTGCAGGCCAGTAGGCTCACGAGGTAGCTCACCTATACCTGCCACTGTTTCGAGGCTTGGTGGCCAAATCTAGCAACTTTCCACCAGGTGCTCCACCTTTCATGAATGTGTACCACCAGGGACCGAATTTTAATACTGAAATCGATCGAGATTGATCTGGCCAGAAATTTGCAGGGTGTTTTGTCCTGATGCGCGTCATTGCTGAAATTCTTAAGGTATTTGGACTACAGAGACGCGTAGCATCCGGAGACACAAATTTGCCTTAGTCTACAAGACAATAGCACATTAAATAGTCATTTAGGACAAAATGTGCCTAACTCGCAATCCATCGAAATAACTGAACTAAGATGCTACAATTAACGATGACTTTGAGTAGGGTTTGATATTGTGAATAAAAAAAAAAATTATGATCAAGTCGAACCTATGTGGTGTACTGGTGTCTTATCTTGCGTCACTCAGCCTCTTACTTTTGCAGGTAATGACAAGCATGTTATTGTCTCAAGTTGTGGCAACACTATCTTGCATCGGCTTGGATTGTGGTACGACTAATCAAGTCATTGCATTGCACTTACACACTTGTAGAATTGAGTTGAAATTAACGTTTCGTCTTGACAGATATGAGTTGGAATCTCTGTACCTAGAAATGTTTCCTCTTGCCAAAATATGAGGCTTTTACTGTTGTCAATTCTCCCTAATTCAACATTGCCTTTTCTTAAGGACATGAATACTTTGTTGTGAGAATATTTTTTTCTACAATATGATCGTTTTGGTAGGCTTCATAAATATGATAGAATAGACAATCGGAGGACAAGGATTATGCCACACTTACATTCTCTTGTATCTGATACATGGTGTTACATTTTATGCACTCCTCATCCACATAGTAATGATTTACATAAATTATAATTTAGCTCTCAACGTTGATTATTTATAAAATGGGCTAAGTTAACATTTACGAAATTTTCATTTGAATTATGCTCAAAATTTACGTGATAACTATGCAAATTTTTGCTAGAATTTCACTGAAATTCGGTAACAAAACATACAGGACAGACCTGAAAACAGAGGCAAAACCATGGACAAAAAGAGGCAAAAACATTAAATCACAAGCATGAAATAGCAGATACATTCTACAATCTAGATCATCATTCAGTGAACGACAATACTTATAGCACGAGAAGCATTAAAAGTCGGAGTTTGACAGTCGAAAATAACATCAGTCTCGAATCCATTAGTACTTAATACAAACATCACCAAATTAGGAGTTTTAAAGATGCTGGCATTATATAAAAAGGAGCGAAGATGTCGTTATGATTCTTGGCATCTTTGGCACTCATCCTTTATCAACCTTGAAACGAAAGAGGCATGTATCCACTCTGCTAAAAAAAGAAATGTTGGAATTAGAACGCAAACTAAATCCTTACTTGGTTAAAAAAATCATGATTAAAATAAACATTTAGTTCCATAATACCTATTGTTACTCATACATACTCTATAGAAGCTAATCTCGTAGGAAAAATTATTACTCTTGCTAATTTCCATATGAACGCATATTTGAATTGTTCTTTTTCGAGAACCTACTACGCTTGCGGAGGTTACACAAATTAATAAGCAATAACTCTAATAATATTTTTTATACTAGTACAAAATAGGAAATGGTAATGTAAGCTACATCTTCCATTAACGAACAACTCCTGAGTATTCTCTATTGATCAATTAACTTTCAGCAAAAAATATGTCGTGTGCCACCGAATTCAAACCGCGCAAATACCAATTTAAACCATTGGCTTAAAAATATATATATATTAGAGTACATGACGGGCATAGATTGAATGCATTAAAGCAAACAGTTGAATGACTGAGAGACCATTCAATATCTAACTAAGAGTGTCCAATACGTAATTAAGGTACAGTAGCTAAACAAGATGCCAGATGATGAGTTGAAGCAACCAAGCAAAGACTGTAGAGCAAGTAATGGAGTTGGTCAGCATGTGAAAAGGATGGTCTTTATCAGTACCCACCATGAATCCGAATATGCATGGAGATGAGAATCATGTCAATCGTTGCTGCCATGTATTAACGCTGCAGCGGAGGAAAATTGAAACAAACTCGAGTTAGTATCGCAACGTGCAATTTTGGAGCTGTTATACGCGTAAAGACTTTTGTGACTCAGAAAAATATAACGAAACATATGCATGCTGACAGTGGGAAAATAGTACAATATTTGCTGCACGTAATTTAACTAGAACTGAATACCGTGTGTCAAACAAGAATGTCAAGGAAATTCAGATGACATAACTAACTTCAGGTAATCTAAAATTTGTTCTTTTGGTACTGAATGTAGATGCACAAGAGAAGGGCATCAACATAGAAGATTGACTAACACAGAAGGGAACCAAATATAATGTAGTCTGCTTACAAAGTTTCCAAACAAATTGTCACTCACTCCACCATTCAGCTTCTTTATCGATAAAAGTATGAGTGTTTGTGCACATAATTTCAGCAGTAAGAATAATTATCAAACTAAAATTATATCCATGTCGCACACAAACCACATACTCACCAAAGAGCTATATAAAGATAGCATTCCACAGAAGAATATGCCCCGAAGATGTCGTTTATTTGTCTGCATCTATCATCGGGTGATGAGACATCATGTGACAGAACAACAATAATTCTTTTCAGCATCGGAGCACATTTGAATACCAGCTTCAAGACATCAATCTCATGATCATATCCATCTAAGCCATGGATCTCTACTTCTTCGAGAGAGGTCAATGACATAGCTTGCGACCTCCAATCCGGGTGATCACATGCACAATCTAGTGGGCATTCTTGCTTCAACTAAACATAATATTATGTTAACTACTAGACAACGTACTATATATTGTGATATATAATTTAAGCAAAGAGCAAACAATTACCGCTGATCTCTGTAGGACGATTTTAAGTGTACGCGTCCTCCTGAAACATCGATTCATCCCAAGGAGATGAAACACGAATGCTCCGAAAACATGCCCCTTTGTTTTGAGATATAGCTCCAGAACACAGAACCTGGCTATCATATGCTTCTCTATCTCCTGCATAGGGATCTTCACTTCACCATGAATAGTGGACGAGGTCTGAAAAAGAAATTGGCAGGAGTCAGACATTTTAGTTCAGTCCGAGCTTGCAGGAAATTGAGCATGAGATCAGGAGACACACAATGCGGGCATGAATGTGCAGCGAAGCAAGCTCTCTTTGTCCGGCTTCTGCCTGCAGCCTCAACTTGGCAATTCGCCAAAGACCAAACTCAATAACGGCATAGGACCATTGCCATGTGAGCTTCTCCACCGTTGGTGCCAAGATAGAGATGTTGACCTCCTGGTAAGACTTCAAGGACACGGTCAAGTGCTTAAGCTGGGGGACAACAAGGTCGACACTATCTACACATACTACGTCATCGGCTTCTACAGAAAGCTCTTGCAGCGACGCGGAGTGGACTGATATGGAGGTTTTCATGTCGTCGCGGTATCCACGATCCCTGAACTTTACCCTGAGGACACGCAGGCGCGGGCACCAGGGGAGCAAGGAGTCGAAGCGGACGTGGCAGCCCGAGAGGGACAGCGTCTCGAGCGCATGGAACTTGACGTCGGCCGGCAGCTGGAGGAAGAACATGGGCGAGGCACTACCCAAGCTCGTGGGCAGGGTGAAGACGAGCTCCTTCGGCTCGAGCAGCGCGGCGGCGCACAACAGCGAGGTGACGCCGGAGGCGTCAGGCCTGGGCGTCTTGTGGGGGACGCGAATATCTAGGAGGGATAGCCCTGGAGGAGGCCGAGAGACGCCGGCGAGCGCACCTTCGAGCGAGGGGAAGGAGACGTCGCGGAAGATGATGTGGCGGAGGCTGGCCCAGAGGCCGCGCCACCGGCGGGAGAGGGCGCCCGTTCGCGCGGCGGCACGGACGCATCCAAGCCGCGCAGCCGCGCTAGGACGAGGAGGAGCAGGTCGTCGGCGAGGGAGCTGATGCGATCCTCACCGTCGCCTGGGCCCAGCTGCTGGAGGGAAAGCCGGCGCCGGGGACAGCCCAAGCTCAGGTCAGGTCCATCGACGCCCAGATCTCAAGGCCGCCGGGGTGGCAGCAGAACCGGGCAAGCGGCGTGCCGGCCTGGGACACGGGAGCACGGCGATCGACGTCGTCAGGACTCGCGGTAGCGAGCTCAGCTACCCGACGACCTGGAACTGGGTACCGTCCGGCGACGACTGGATGGATGGGTGGAGAAATGGGGACGGCGGCTGGCGAAGTCACGCGGCGTGCGCCGGCACAGGTCTCGTGCGCGTGTGAAATGGGATGGGTTTTTTCCTTCTATTTTTGAACAGCACATGTGATGGCCGTTTCCTGTCTACGGCAGGATAGATGGGCTTTTTTTGGGCTGGGCTGAATATACACGCAAGTGTAAACTGGTTAATTCCAAATCGGCCATGTCGGATAATGCCTGTACCCTATCCTATTCCCAACCGGACTGAAGTTTTTTTTTTTTGGCATCGGATTTGGTATTGTGCTGGATAGTTACTGTAAATCCGAAGTATTTTCACGCCTAATCGGACCAACACTCTCTATAAATCGACTATAGAAAGTGCACTCTTTAGCTTGCTCCGACAGAGGTTTTCTTTTTCTTAGCAGCGAGACCAGTCTCTGCCTCTTGTCAATCAATCTCATATTTTAAAATTGGAATAATTCATCCAATGCAAAATTATGCTTCACGACTTTGTACGCATAATCCAATTTGTATTTATGCAACTTAAATTAATATTTGGATACAAATCATGAGAATGTATGTTCTTTCTCAATACGCTATTGAGGGAAAAGGATTAAATCATTTACTTAAGGTTTAAGGTTTTCATCGGAATAGAAAAACTTTAAAGGCGCTATATCATTTCAAATTCAGAGAGAGGCTATCCCCTCCGGCATGGTATTATTAGTATTTTAATATTTTTCTTATTTTTTGTAATCAGCCAAGCATTGGCCTCTACTACTGTATGAACTAGTAGCAATCAAAAAAGCAGTTTTCCATATACAAGGTAAATTGATTATTTCAAATTCAATTATTCAAAATACAACGGTGAATGTGGGCGCGGTTCACCCTATAATTCCATGGTCATTACAACTGGATATTGTTTGGATTTATATATATGTGATTATACATTGGGCAGTGATAGCTGACGGTCACCCGCGATGGCCGAAATTTCGACCGATAGTGGAGCACCGCCTCTTGTTGGCGCGAGCCGGGCCGGCGATATGGAAGAAAAGGAGGAGAGGGTTAAAATTCTAGGCTACACATCTTATTAATTTTATTGAGGGAGTTAAATACAAAGAATTTCTTCAGAGTCATACTGGGAAACATAAACTTATTAACTCCTCTCTCCACTACCTTGTGCTTGGGTTGATTCAGTATCACACACACACCTATATGGGCTACCTCAAGCATTAGTAGTGGCTTTCAAATTCCCTCTTGAAATGCAAATATCCCACCAAATCTAAATTCTAGAGATGTTTGACACTCTCGGAGTACCTCTTTCTGAAGCAACTCTAACCCATGGTTGCCATCCTAGAGAAGGACTCTAAGTAAAAGAGGTGTTGGATCCATCGATGCCCAGATCCGTAATAGAACAGGGGACTCGATCGGGATCACAATGGCTTTGCCGACATGGGAATCCGTAGAACAGCGATGTCATGGGGACTTTTAAGCGAGCTCAGCTACCGGTGAGATGGAACTTTGCATTGGTGTATTTATTATTTGGAACAAGGAAAAAATCGAAACCATATATGGGCCAACGAACCTAGTCTGGCACGGGTATTCCATGGGGAGTGCGCGAGGATAGCGTCGCAGCAAAAAATCGCGCGGGGGCTAAAATATTGGAATCGCCAAGTGCAACACGGTTCAAAATTATACATCACATATCGCCATGGGAAATTTGTGTCGTATACGTGAAGTAGTAGGAACATCAAGATGGAGTCATGAAACTATGCAAAAGGCAGCAACCTGATCCAGAAGCTGGACAAGGCTCCTACTTACATCCCACAATATCAAAACTATCATTACTCACATGGTCCATAAATTCGAGAGGTTCTAGGATTCAAAACTATTGGTATAAGATGGTTACAAATGTTACAAAAATGATAGATAACTATTCCGCCGGGGGGGCAAAAGTTTCATGACTCCAACTTCCAACATGATGGGAGCACAATAAGATGGCACGACATCCTTTGAATAATGTAAATTAACGAAGAATAAAATAAACAGATTGATAAGGGATCTAGACGACTCATGTAGTTGTCCATCCATGCCCGACGGAGAGACTCTACATCCTTACATTGGAGGGAAAGAACTCAAAGAAGGTTTGGGAACCACACCTCCCCATGGAATTCCCTGCCCATCACCCACATCAAAGGGCTGAATCGTCTCATCATCGTTGAACCCCGAAGTGAAGGTGGCGCCAGCGGGGTCAATGTTGAACCTACAGTGGATGAGTGTGCTAGCATCATGTCTTGTAGGCCTCACCATTGTAAGCCATCCCTCCTGATGGTGGGATGGTTCCTTAGCTAGATTGGCCCCATGAGGCTCAGTGATGTCCATGACATCAATGATATTGGGAGTTGGCGCCTGCATCGAGGAAGGCTGGTAGATTGGTGGCTGCCCGCGGATGTGTGTGATGCGGTCACCAATGCTCTTAAGGAGCACTAACATTGGTAAGATCCTCTATGGATAACCCCATGAGGCTCGGAAGTTTCCCATCATGGCCTTGTGCAGAGGGACCTGATCTTGCGCTATTGGCAGTCTGGTTTAGACTTTTGCACCTGGTGCTGAAGCTTGTTGATGTGCTGGAACAGGAAATGCTCCTAGTCCATCGTACTCTTGTATTGCTTTTGTTCCGGCATGTCCTTGAACCTTTTTAGGATGGACATTGCTTCATCATGGGATGGGAAGACCTTTGGCTCCGACTCACCCTCGTCGTAGATGACAAAGGGGGAAACCAACAAATGTAATTAGGTAGTTTTTCCGAGTTGAATAGAAAAGGGTGAGGGGTGGATTTATGGTGGAAGAGGCTTGGATGAGCAGGATGCAGCTTGTTGAGAAACTTTAATAGGGTAAGAAATTATTGTTATAGATATGCAGGGGATTGCGAAATTCAGTGCTTGTTAACATGGTCGAATGTCTAGCCTTAATTTTGAATATCTTTTCTTTGGGTTCCATTTATGACTTTTTAACTTTCCCTTCATAAGATAAGGGGGTGCTAGATCCCATGATTAATGCATCATCACTCAGCATAATTTGTTTACACAAATAGCATGCTCATAATAAATTGATGGGATACCGGTAATATGACGTCCATGTGTACCTTTACAACTGTAAGTACATATGTCAGAAGATAATAAGAGCATATCCAAGAATTGATGCATGATCACACTACAAAAAATCTTTGATACCGAAATGTTCAAACTACTTGGCGATGGTCACCTAGACGTCTAGAAGAATCGCAACAATGATGTACATTCAGAGGAAGGATATCTCTCCTCCAACTTGGTGCACAAACATGTAGAACTCTAATCCTTCGAGAAAGTGCAACTACAACATGCCTTTAGAAATAAGAAGAAGAAGAAGAAGAAGAAGAAGAAGAAGAAGAAGAAGAAGAAGAAGAGGCCTGTGCGATCGCAATCATTTACACCACCGGACACAAGCCCCGCATAAACCTATATCAATTTACTCTCGAAAAGTTTATCCTCACCTACTTGGGAAACCAGATTAGTCGGAAACGTATCGAAATGTCTAGTTTATTATTTTTTACAGATCATATTTTCATCACATCACATGGTTATACCACTTTCCTAATGATTTACGGGAATTCACACAAAATCCCATTATTTTGGTATCTAACTTTAGAAGCAGGAAACCTGTTTTTCGTATTTCTAAATTTTATGAACCTTCCCGACATCAAATGGACCTATGACTATTGGCACGTTAGTTTTTATGAAAATAGAAGATCACGAAATGGCAAACAATATTGAGTTGTTTCCTATTTTGCCGCAAAATAAGGACCAAAAAAACTGTTCCATACATGTGTTCGAATTAAAGTCACCCAAGCATCGGGGCAGCGGCCAGGAAGCACACCACAAGAAAAGGTGACCGACTATTCTATATGGGCCAAGGGCCATCCAGAGGCAATGATTGGTATGCAAAGGTGGTGGGGAGAGCAACAGATGGTGGGCGGTGGTGCGGAACCCTAGTAGATTGCTCCACACAAGAGAGAAGGAGAGCAAGGGGAAAATAGAACAAGTGACGTTTACGTCACGTTAGGGTAAGGAGTACGCGCAATGGCATTTTGCACTAGGAAGATATTTTCCCTGTGTTTAAGGGTCTGACTAAGTGTAAATCTCAGGAAGGCCTTTTTTATCAAAGCTTTTCCCCTTTAAGGGGATCGAGCTTAGAAGATATTAATTCGAATGAAACTTTCAAGTTCTATTCCCACATATAAACTGCTCAACTATGTTCAAAAAGATATGCGGAGGCCTACCTTCATGGAGGCCGCACGCGTGCGCAATGGACAATGCAGGGTACTCTGGCACCGCTACATGTCGCGTTAAGAGCGCTCTCGCGCATGAACACCCATTTTTCTGTAGGTTTCTCAATTTTTTTACTTTGATGCATTGATGCATGGTGTCTCTTCTTTCCCAAAATTTTCCATCTACCTACTAGGAAGTACAAAATATTTCTCCCATGAAGTACAAAAAGTACACGAAGTACTATGTATAAATATACTAGGAACCGAAATGTAAAGATATTTCATTTCAAAATTTGCAAATGTGAAATAAATGCTCATACAATTCACTGGATATGCAAGGAGAAATCACACCAAAAAGCTGCCATCGCGACACTTTTCAAGCATGCCACGTGTCGCAGTTAGAAAGAAAGCAAACAAATTTGTGCACAGATTGTTCTTTTCCTAGTGATTACAAAATTAAATACTGCTCAACTGCAAAATAAACCGAAAAGGCTCTGCATCTGGCCCCGGACCAGCCATAGCTCTTAGGTTGGCCCTAACCATCCTGGGCCTAATCTCGGATGAAGAGCCCTACTAGCCCATTACGGATTCCTGGGGAGTGGGGATCAGAGATTTTGCAGAGCACTTCACATGCTGATATTCTCAAAAAAAAAAAACTTCACATGCTGATATATTTGCTGCGGAGCTGTGAGCAAAACCCGGTTCATCGTTTTCACTCACACCGCAACTCAGACGATGAGTTAACAAAAATGTATGCTATCCACGAACAATTGCAGAACTACTTTGTGCTTCATGACTTCATGTCAATGCGTGCACTGTGTTCTTCACCATCTGCATGTTCATGAGGGTCGACTACACTGGTGAAGGAATATATTGAGACATGGAGTTTAGGTTTTGATTTCTCTTTTATATTTTCTAGAACTCATGTAGGAGCCACACGCAGACGCAGAAGAAGACACTCAGCAAGTCGTGTATCCTAGCGAGGTAGCAAGTCACATGCCACATCAGACAAATCGTACTTACAGTAAGATAATGCAGTGCTCGCTAGCATGCATGCATTGCATGCTCGTGCTCTCGTGTAGTCACGGGTGACATGGCGCCAAAGGGACACATGCTTTCCCTGCACTTTTGCACCTATCATTGCGCTCCACTGCAGAGCATGTCTTCAAATTGTTCTCTCAGCCGTCCGTATCTACGTGCTCACATCAGATCCATGCAACTGCTTCCACCACCGTTCCTAAATATAAGATGTTTTAGTATTTATCCACATTCACATGTACACAAATGTATATAAACACATTTCATGTATATGTTCATCCATTTTAGTATGCACCTAGACAATATGTGTAACACCTAAAATATCTTATATTTAGGAATGGAGTGAGTACGTACTAAAGAATCATTTTACTCCGAATTACCACCGACATTAGATTTAAAAAATCCAAGAATGCATGCATTGTCGCAATCATGGATGGATATCCAATCAGAAACTAGTCACTCTGAAACACTTCTGTGAATTATTCGAGACATCAATCGTACTACTGTTTTGCTTAATCAGTTGGTCAGCACTCATCACTGACCAGACAATTAACTAATCAGTACTTACCGATGATCACCACATGCATCACACCACACACCACACGAATCTAATCAACCAAACTGAAAGCAAAAAAGCACATCAAACACGCAGACACCGACCGATCAATCCTTAGCTGATCGATCTCTACGCTCTTCTTGCTCGCGAGCTAGGTGGCTACTAGGCAATGACCAGACGACTGACGACATCCTCTCATGTCGTCGGTCGAGCGATGATCTCCATGCATGCATGCTCAGATGGAGCAGGTGTAGCCGGGCGGCGGCGTCTTGCCGCAGGTGAGCAGCAGCTGGAGGGCGAGCGGGAGGACGAGGTTGATGTTGAGCAGCTTCAGCCGGATGGTGGTGCAGAGGCACACCGCCGCCTCCAGCTCCACCAGCCCCTCCAGCAGCGGGCAGCACTTGTTCACCACCGGGTCGCCGAGACCGATATGCACCAGCCCGCCCAGCAGGTCCACGCACGCCCCGATCTTTAGCGAGTCCACCGGGCACGTCTGCGACGTCGGCGTCGCCGGTGGAGGCGGTGGGCACGGCGTCTCCACTGGCGGCGACGGGGTCACCGGTGGAGTGGTGACTGGAGGGTTAGGGTAGGTGACCGGAGGCGCGGTGACTGGGGGGTGGGGTAGGTGACTGGAGGAGCGGTGACCGGCGGCGCGGGGTAGGTGACTGGAGGAGCGGTGACCGGCGGCTCGGGGTAGGTGACTGGAGGGGCGGTGACCGGCGGTGTGGGGTAGACGACGGGCGGGCCGACGACGACGGGTGGTGTGGTGACCGGCGGGCGCGTGATAGGCCCCTTGGGAGGGCCGTAGACCGGCGGGCAAGGGACGTGGCCCTTGGGAGGGCCGACGACTGGCGGGCGCGTGATAGGCCCCTTGGGAGGGCCGTAGACCGGCGGGCGAGGGACGTGGCCCTTGGGAGGGCCGACGACCGGCGGGCGAGGGACGTGGCCCTTGGGAGGGCCGACGACGACGGGAGGCGCGGTGACCGGCGGGCGCCTGATAGGCCCCTTGGGCGGGCCGAGACCGGCGGGCGAGGGACGTGGCCCTTGGGAGGGCCGACGACCGGCGGGTGCACGGGCACCTTGGGCGCCGGCGTCGGGTAGGTGGGCCCTTCGGCGCCGGCTTGGGGCCCTTGGTTGGCGGCTTGGGGTAGGAGGGCGAGGGCTTGGTGATAGGCTTCGGGTGCTTGGGCTTGTCGCAGTCGCAGGCGACGGTGGCCGGCGCGGCGAATGCGGTGGAGATGAGGAGGAAAAGGGTGAGCAGGAAGGACGGAGCTTCTTCGTGCTCGCCTCCATGGCTGCTACTAGCTGGTGGTGCACAAGCGAGGTGGAGGATGAGTGTGTGCTTCTAGGGTTTGTGAGTACTGTGATTATATAGAGTGAACAAGGTGCTTGCAATGGAGGCCCGTGATCTCTCTAGGGCATAGCTAGGTTTTTTTCGCAGTGAGCATGAGTGCGGACGGACTTACTGTCGTGGTGATTTTTTCAAGCTTCCGCACCCATTTCCCGGGCGGGAACTAGAACGAATTATTATATTGACGGGAAAGAAGAGATAAGTGATAGGAGTGATATCCTTCTTAGGTTGCCCAGTCAGCATCCGGACCATGATCCTGATCAATCCTCGGTTATGTGTATAATTTACATTATTCAATAGCAACTAAAGATCGATTTCAAAACCAACAGTTATTCATAATTATGTGTAATTAACTTTAAATGAATAATTAAGACTAAATATTGACGGTGTTACATTGAAAAAATGGTGATATTATTCATTTTCCTAATTGATTCAAACGAATGGTCGTCACATGGATGGTTCCATCCCTCATGTTCTACAACCAAACAAATGTCGAAGACTCCGAGAGGGATGATACCATCTCATACACGATTTGGTCATCAACCAAACACTCACTGATACACTATGTGATGTTATGTAACTAATATGAAGTTACACAAATACATATCTAAATCTTTAGTAAGTTATTTTTAGACCCATATTGTAGAACCATCTATAAAGATATCAGTAAATACACAAAAATAAGCACAACGTGTATACACAAACTATGGTG
This sequence comes from Poa pratensis, assembly GCA_947311845.1. Taxonomy (NCBI): domain Eukaryota; kingdom Viridiplantae; phylum Streptophyta; class Magnoliopsida; order Poales; family Poaceae; genus Poa; species Poa pratensis. The sequence continues at coordinate 7,832,959 of CAMZMU010000078.1, forward strand.
CATTCAAGAGGCACAAATTATTATATAGATGGATGTTTAATTGCGCATCTTTGTTGGTTTTGTTTAGATTTACAAAATAATCCTATGAGACCAAATCTAAACTACAAAAACAAAACTATTTCCACGAGATAGAGTTATGATTCAGTATTTGTGTATTGCTAAGGAAGATGTTTGATTTGTTCAATGTTAAACTTCGAATTTCAACATTACCAACGCAGTTGTGTGGTTATGTTGCCACATATGCAATAAAACTATAATGTTTATAAAACAAATATTACATCAATGAGAAACTAAAATTCTGCTACAACGCTTGCGTCTTAAAGAAGTAAAATTGTTTTGTATAAACATAAGTGGATGGTTGCAATGTTTCAAATAACGCTAGACAGTAGGTGGGCGGTGACTCTCCGCCTAGCCCCTAGTGTTCTTAGGCATAACCTAGGCACGTCAAGGCGTTTTAGATACAACCACTGTTGAGAAGCGCTTTTGAAATGGGTGCATGCAATAAGGTATTGTGCAAGATTCAACTACTTTTCCTATTCATCCGAAATAGATAAGTAAGGTCCGACTGGAAAAGAGAACGTGGATTATCTACTAATGAGCCTGCAACATATGGTACACGACGGCCCATCGCACTCCTCCCTATGCCACGCACCATCAACCTGGTCCTTCAAGCGAGCGGTAAGAAGATGACGTTCGTCACCGAGCTCCACGCTACCGGAATCTCCCCTGCCACGAACCGCTTCTCTCTTCTGGCCGTCCGGGAGGAGGAGGAGGATATGGTGACTGTCATCAAGGAGGCACAAGCCATGCCTACGGAGGATCCGGCGGTGGTGGCCTAATCACCCAGTGGCCGGTGGGCGTCCTATTTCCGTCATTGTTTGATCGTCTTACATGGTCCTCAGAAAGTAAGAAAATTATATATAAGGCTTAAACATTTATAGTAAGCACCCTCGGACGCTCCAAAGAAACAACATCTGGTCCTCGACCACCGCCGACAGAACTGAGCTCAATGTTGCGACCGCCAATGCCCTCAGGGAGGGAACTACTTGACGAAGATGTGACGAAGAGCGTCGCGGCAGAACTCCTGAAGATCTTCCACTGAAGGAGGAAGAACCAAGAGCACCATATGTGCTCCGTACGTGTTTGAGTGACTCCGATCGTCAAAGGTATCCGCGAGGCACTACCGTCGCTGTTGATATACTCTAGAAACTGCAACAGAACGACCATCCCTGGAAGCAAGGGCTCCATGATCCTAACGCACATCTCGGCACAAGCTTCCGCGAATATGACACCTCATTCCTCTACACCACCATTGCACGAGGGAGATGAGGAAATCATCACCGCGGCCGCCGTAGATCCCCACCGCGGCCGACCCCCCCCCCCCCCCCCCCCCCCCCCCCCCCCCCACCCTCTTAGAAGGCTCGATGAAGTGCATTACCAAGACATGCTCGACGCTATACGCCGCCATGCTAGAAAGTCATGCCACATGTATGACCACACACAAACCCTAGATGTAAACCTAAAACCACAGGTGTGTACTGGAGGGGGGCAACCTCCCCTCCCGCTATCACCCTAGCCAGCGAAGCCACCGGAGATAAGGTGGGATAGGAGCCAAGGAGGCTTTAGCGACTCTCACTGAATGGGGTAAGAGGATGGGAGAAAAGGGCGTGGGGCGAGGGGGATACGCCCCTTTCTATCCATCCGATCAGATTTGACTAGTGAGTACCCAACGGTCGGTACGCACGGCTCAGAGAGCCTCAAATTTACAATGTGCAGCAAATGAGAAGGACCATACCTCCCTCTTTGTTTCCTTGGTTGAATGTGCGTAGGAGTATCTTGAATTACGGCACGTACGGTACGTACGTATGCTGCATCGATCGGGCCGTACACGCCCTGTTTTTTTGTTTCCGGTACACATCCCTGCGCACCGTACCCGTGCAGCTCAGGCACAAAACTATCCTCGGTCGTATCGCTCTCACAGGCTACAGCTACGGTAAAAAAAAGGAAAATGAGAGCTGTTACATGCATCATCATCATCATCATGCATATGCTTGCACCATCACCATGCATGTATTCTTGCGAAATTGTGCGTACGTACGAGTATCTCAAGTTTCAAGAGGAACCTTGTCTGAATTACGGCCAGTACTGCATGAACGGTAGTACAGTACATACGATCGAGTACGCTCCATCCCTGTGGTTGGTGGAGCTATCTGCAAGCCACCGGCGGCCGTCTGTCTTGCAACTACGTGATCCAAAGCAACAAAGAAACAAAGTGAGAGCTGCTACATGTGCATGCATTCGCATAAGATTTCCACCATGTGTGGTGTGAGAAAAAAAAGGTGCGGTTCGATGGATCTACCGGTCCGTGATCCATGTGGGGCACGCGCGTACGTGGCCTTACGCGATTCCGTGACCCCGGCCACCAGCAACTTGGCATGCAGCCTCATCCTATCCTCTTCGCAAAGATGATCGTCGTCTTGTCCCAAATCGTTCTCTCGATCTAGCAGCAAATCTATCATCTATGGGCGACGACTGTGTGCAGTCTGCATCAGTGTACGGATGCTTGTTTTGCCTAGGATAAGCTAGGTGACAGCACGTTCGCTGTAACGTACGTGCGTGTATACGGAGCACAGATCACGCAAAGTGATGGATCTCGGCGTATGTTGTTAGGGCAACTCCAACGGGCGACCCATTATTTGATCCTCTCTCGTCCGTTTCTATCCACGTGGAGATGGGAAAGACCTAACACGGCGATAAAAATGGACCGGTGTCCGTTTTAGTGTCCCGTCGCGACGGTGGTGGCGTGGACGAGAAAGGCGAAAGAAGATGCAGTGGTGGCGCGAGGAAGATGGGACTAGTTGTGTCGTTGGACTTCACCGGGAGGGAATAAGATAGACGGCTCGACGGGGGAGGTGAGTCATCAAAACATATGTCGGCTTCGGAAGGGGCCGACGCATGGGGAGAGGCGCCGCCCGGCCACTCGCCTCCCTCTCACTGTCGTCAAGCGTGTAGACCGCCGCGGTGTCGTTTCGGAGCCGGAGGAGGCAGAGGTGTGTTGATAGAAGAGGAGGGCGTCGCGTCAAAGGAGGATGAGACGGCAACTCCACCACGGTACCGTACACAACATGGGAACCTTTGGTCTCCATGTGCTTCTTGTGCTAATGGTGCAGCACCATGCGTGGCAGGCTGCAGTCGACAACTCCACCACCCGCGTCTTGGCTGTCGTGAAGCTTTACTCGGATGACGAGCAGTAGGACAAACCCTAGTTAGAGGGTTTATCCATTGTTATTTTATTTGATGCTTACTTATTTAATTTGAAATCATTTGAAGAAATAAAAAACTGATAGGAGCTGATCAAATAGGGAACGCCGTTGGTGGTATGGCTCGGCCCGAACGAATATGGGTCGGACGCATGTCCATGGCGCCACACAAACGAAGCAAAATGGACATACTTCGTGTTCATTTTGTGACTTGTGTCCCTCTTGAAGTTGCAAACAGTATACTATTTCATATACTCGTATGGTTTGGCCACTGCATGAGCACTCCATGCGCTTATTGCTATTGGCATGTCTACTCCACGAGATACCCCGATCTGCAGTATATCTCTAAAGCTCAACCTCGAGCACGATATGACGCGCGTTTTTGTCAGCTGTCCCGGCCAATCTCCTAGTAATTCTGCGGTACAATCGAGGAAGGCCAACTTTTGTTTCACCTCCTCGGTAGGCGTGCTGTTATGTCACCTTGTTGAAGCCACTTGCTCCATAGGCATTGGGCGCCAGACAGATGCTCCAAAGCACGGTAACCACCGTCCTATCTTCTTCCTTTTTATGCCTCGTGGTCTTTTCTTTGTACTCCAGCGCACGGGAGTAGGCACGGGAGCGCACTGAAAGCTTCTCTCGTGACCTAGCCGCCGTCACAACGCGAGCATTTTTATGCAATCATTTCTCGAAACGAGATGGCACCGTATGGCTCTATAGCTTCATTTACTCACTCATGTTCTCGCCATGCTGCTCCAAACCTCAATTATCTTCTACACTTTCTTTTTGCATGCCCATTTCAAATCGATAAAACAAGAAAGGTTGCATTTTACATACCTGATCCCACCTAGAAACACATACACTACGGGAAAACTGTCTATTTCCGACGGTTTTTTATATGCCGACGGCCATTTATCGGGGCCGTCGGCATATATGCCATATGCCGAGCGCTTTTTGAAAGGCCGTCGGCGTACACTGGGCCGTCGGCATATATGTGTGTTGCCGACGGCTATATCTCACTGGCCGTCGGCGTACAGACAATTAATACCGAGGGTTACCGTCGGCATTGAAATGACCGTCGGCATGGTTGTCAGCCGTTTGGTTCACGCCTAACGGCGCTAGCAGTATGCCGACTAAGGTCGAGCCCGAGCCGTCGGCATATGTTGCAAAAATATTTTGCGAACGGCAGGAATCGATACACTACGGGAAAACTGTCTATTTCCGACGGTTTTTTATATGCCGACGGCCATTTATCGGGGCCGTCGGCATATATGCCATATGCCGAGCGCTTTTTGAAAGGCCGTCGGCGTACACTGGGCCGTCGGCATATATGTGTGTTGCCGACGGCTATATCTCACTGGCCGTCGGCGTACAAACAATTAATACCGAGGGTTACCGTCGGCATTGAAATGACCGTCGGCATGGTTGTCAGCCGTTTGGTTCACGCCTAACGGCGCTAGCAGTATGCCGACTAAGGTCGAGCCCGAGCCGTCGGCATATGTTGCAAAAATATTTTGCGAACGGCAGGAATCGAACCGTGGACCTCCGTCTTCATAATATCCACCCGGCTAACCATTTGGCCCAAGGTTGCTTCTTGTTTAAAATACTATACATTACAGTACTACACGATAGCACTACAAAGTGTAAATGTAAAACATGCACTCAGCTATAACGTCTCATTGGTAACACGTTGCATGCCAACTTCATACATAGTGCGAGCTACTTGGCTCGGTGTTTTTTTTTTTAAATATGCTTCTTTTTTAACGTATATGTATATTTTTTACGGGGCAAAACATTTATCGGCAGACATTTGTGTTTTTTATGAGAGGGGGACGCAAAGTACTTGACACACAACCATTTAGTTATTTGTACTTAAAATATGGTCTAATATTATTTAAAATTGTCGTGGTACAAATTTGTAACCAATATTTTGTAGGTTCTTCACAAAAAAAATCATATTTGGTACTCGGAAAATAAAAAATGATTTTTTTGTATAAAGGAAATGAAAACTTCCTTCGGCAACATTGCTCGCCATTCCAATATGCACGCTTGTGCACAATATGACATGATTTTAACAAAGTATGCCATGAATATGCCCATAACATAGGTCATTTGCCTTGAAAGTCATGAATCTTCATACATGATAGCTCATTTCTGAGAACACTTTGTTAATATATTTGCCGTATTCCAAGTTTTTTATTTTCCCTCGATACTAGGTCACATATAATGACACACTGCGAAGGATTTTCATTTGTTTGATTTTTTTTTGAATTCTTTATGCCGATTTCAAAATTCGATCAAAATTGGCGACACAACCGTTCTTATCTACGGGTTGAATATTGCCAAACTATTAGGGTATCTCTGATTAAATAACTAATTGTGAACCTAAAAATGATTTTTAACAAAAATAACAAGCAAACTATGGAGCAGCTGCAGTTCAAATTTGACCCGCTTCCAGCTGAATCACCTGCATTTTGTCTTTTTGAAAAGAGGTGGAGGGAAAGCATTTCACAAGCAACCATTTTGTTATTTGTGCATCAAATGTGGTCTAATATTTTTATTAAATGATGGGGTCCAATTTTGAAACAAATATTTTATAGTTTCTTTGCAAAAAAACCCATTTTTGGCACTCAGAAAATGAAAAATGATTTTTTCGTGCGAAACAAATGAAAACTTTCTTCGGCAACATTGTTCGCCATTCTAGGACGCAAACTCTTGCAAAATATGAGATCATTTGAACAAACTATGTCATGTTTGAGGTCATAACATTCGTCATTTGCCCTGAAAGTCATGAATCTTCATACATGATAGCTTATTTCTGAGAACACTTTCTCAAAAGAATTTCCGTATTCCAAGTTTTTTATTTTCCCTCGATACTAGGTCACATATAATGACTCACTGCGAAGGATTTCCATTTGTTTGATTTTTTTTGAATTCTTTATGCCGATTTCAAAATGCGATCAAAATTGGCGACACGACCGTTCTTAGCTACGGGTTGAATTTTGCCAAACTATTAGGGTATCTCTGATTAAATAACTAATTGTGAACCTAAAAATGATTTTTAACAAAAATAACAAGCAAACTAAGGAGCAGCTGCAGTTCAAATTTGACCGCTTCCAGCTGAATCACCTGCATTTTGTCTTTTTGAAAAGAGGTGGAGGGAAAGCATTTCACAAGCAACCATTTTGTTATTTGTGCATCAAATGTGGTCTAATATTTTTATTAAATGATGGGGTCCAATTTTGAAACAAATATTTTGTAGTTTCTTTGCAAAAAAACCCATTTTTGTCACTCAGAAAATGAAAAATGATTTTTTCGTGCGAAACAAATGAAAACTTTCTTCGGCAACATTTTCACCATTCTAGGACACAAACTCTTGCAAAATATGAGATCATTTGAACAAACTATGTCATGTTTGAGGTCATAACATTCGTCATTTGTCCTGAAAGTCATGAATCTTCATACATGATAGCTCATTTCTGAGAACACTTTCTCAAAAGAATTTCCATATTCCAAGTTTTTTATTTTCCCTCGATACTAGGTCACATATAATGACTCACTGCGAAGGATTTCCATTTGTTTGATTTTTTTTGAATTCTTTATGCCGATTTCAAAATGCGATCAAAATTGGCGACACGACCGTTCTTAGCTACGGGTTGAATATTGCCAAACTATTAGGGTATCTCTGATTAAATAACTAATTGTGAACCTAAAAATGATTTTTAACAAAAATAACAAGCAAACTACGGAGCATCTGCCGTTCAAATTTGACCCTCTTCCAACTTAATCGCCTGCATTTTGTGTTTTTGAAAAGAGGTGGAGGGAAAGCTTTTAACAAGCAACCATTTTGTTATTTGTGCATCAAATGTGGTCTAATATTTTTATTAAATGATGGGGTCCAATTTTGAAACAAACTTTTGCAAAATATGAGTTCATTTGAACTATGTCATTTGTGTTGTATTTAGCAGATATCCTGAAACTAGTTTATTGTCACTAGAAAACGCACCCAACTATTGCCTGTACGGTGGGGTCAGCAAGTGGCAGGTCCCAGCTGTAGCCACTCTGTAGTCTATGGGTTAGGTGCGAAATTGAGTATGAAATGCCCTGGAAGAAAAAAATTCGGAAACGAGCGCGCCTCTCCTTTTATCCCGAAACCCTAGCTTCTATCTCTCCACCTCTCCCTCCAGCCGCCACCTTCTCCTATCCTCTCCCAGCGATAACAGCGCCTCCCGATCCTCTTCCGTCGCCGGCAGATCCCGGTCGACTCCGGCGACCCCGCGCGCCGCCGACGTCCGCCCCGACACCAGCACGTCATCGTCTACCGATTCCACGGACCGAATAGCAGCCCCCACAACAAACCCTAGCCCTCCCTCGATCCCCTTTCTCCTCCTCCGGCATTCAAGGCTGATTTGCTTCTCGCCTGCCGGCCGGCCTCGCGCGCTCCGTCCGGGCCGCCGCTCCCCAGCCAGCCGTGGGCGTCGCGTCTGGCCGTCCAAGGTCCCCGACCACGCCATGGACCGGTCAAGGGAGCTGCTGCACGGCGCCAGCCACGGAGGGGAAACGAATCCCTGGCGCCGGAGATCCTTCCCCGCCTCCTCCTCCTCCCCTCGAGGCAGCAGAAGCGCCTGAGCTCCGCCGCCGCCGGTGAGTCCTCACAACCCCCTACACCGACCGAACCCATATATTTCATCGGATAAAAAAAGAGTGCAACGAAGTAGGTCTTGACTTCACTACCAATAATCGCTGGATGAACGTGCTCTGTTGTGCAAGAGCAAGAATAGTTCCTCCTACGATTCCAGTTATTTTCCCTATGCAGACAGCTAGCTACCAAACGTGATCCAGATTATTCACTGATGAATCTTTGCTTTACTGCCTGCCTTTTGTTTGTCTTGAATGAATGTTGCAGTGCAAAGGAAACAAAAGGTAATTTTTTCAGCTACCACATGCTACTAGCAGAGACTAATTAACAACTTCAGTAGTCGACTCTTCTCAAGATTGATTCACTGTAATAATGCATCTAGCTTCAAGTAGTAGCAGCATCCTGTGTCATCCATCCAAGGGGCTGGCGGAGTAAAGAGTAACCAAGTTAACTACAACTGCATGTGTGTATGATTGCGAGAACTACTAGATCAAACTTACTACGAGTATTACACATTTCTGTACTGACATCTCTTCAATGCCTCAAATTTAGCCTTGTTTCTGTACATTGTCTGTATGTGAGGTGAACAAAATGCCATGCATTTGAACAGGTTATCTGTATGTTGCTCCTTGTGAACTTTCCTCTAACATGCCGCTTCTTTCACTTGTCTCTTGTTGTTTTAATTCGTTCCCTTTGTCTAACTTGACACACAGATGAAGATGAAGGAGGCAGAGCCGGTTGGGAGGTTCTTTGTTGGAGGAGGACAAATCCAAAGGAGGGCTCAATCCGTTGGTTGCTGCTGCAGCACTGGTGCTTGTCGTGTCCCAGCGACGGCCTACGAACTCCGCCCCTCGATAGTGGCCGTGGCGACCGGCTGTAGCTGCGCAAGGAAGGGGATGGTCGTCAAGTGCGCCCTGTGCTCAGCCTGACCAGAAGGTATTATACATTCTGTACTAACATCTCTTGTTCATCTTATTGTACCTGTTCAGCAATTGATATTCAGAGTATGTCTTATTTCATGCATAATTATTAGTACAATGACAAACGTTTGGTTTCTGTTGCTACATAGTATACTCAATTTGGACGGTGATACTGCTTGCAATCTTATATTTCTGTAGCCTAAACAAGCAAATGTGTTTCTTTATTTAGAGACATTTGCTGGCTCATTTATCTGAATATATGTACATAACAAAGGTGGTTTGCTTTAGGAAATCCTCTAACATGCCAGTTGTTGCTTATATTTTGTTGTTTAATTCATTCCCCTTGTTTTAACTCATCAACAAGGCATGAAATCATTCTAGTCAAGTAGCTTGCTTGCTTAAAAGGGATTTATTGTTTCTTACATTGCAGATTTGAGTTGCTGATTTTTTTTGCTTGTAGATATGTACTGTATGTCTTGAGGTATGTCATGGTGCACTTCGTTCCAGCTTTGGTGAGGCTGCTGCTAGGGCTGTCTGTGGCCTCCCGTACCTTGTGCGTGATGGTTGTATCGGCTGGCCCCCAACTTCGACTGTGTTTAATATGTATGTCCTGTGCTTTGCTTGGCAGCTCGTTTCATGTTTTTCAGTCTTTAGTGATGACCAGGAGTACATGTATTTTTAGTGAGCACTTGCAACACTGAACACTAAGAAAACATAGCATGAGTACAGTATGAGTGGAGTACAGTGTGCAATACTCCTTTGAAATCTGTTATTTAATTTGGTTGTTCTCAATTTCCTGTTATTAATCTTGGTGTTCTCAAGTAGCCCTTTGATATCCAAGCATTTTCTATCTGTTGAAACTTGGTCATCCAAGCAATGTTGTCTGCACCGTTGTAATGAACTCTAGTTTGTTGTTATAGGTCTTGCCTCACAGAATTGTTCTGTTTATGTATTTACACTTAGTAGTAGCTGGTTTGCATTTCTTTTACCTCATTCGTATTGCCATTTAAGTGTGATCATACTTACCTGGCTAGACCCATGGCTATACTGTAGCACACGTGGTCTGGTGTGGCCCTCGTGGCATCTGATGTCGCCTGAGAGGGCGCCGCTGCCCTGCTGCTAAGCCGTGGACTACCTTTGCTCAAGGTGCCCCCGGTTGGACACGCATCACCATCAAGTGGTAACATTACTCCCTCCAACTCTGCTCGTGTGGTTAATTAATAACAATGACAACACATTTGGTTTCATATCTGAGCATTTAACTTGATTCTTATTCCCTTTTGTGGTTTTATGTACTACCATACCATGCCTACGTATTTGCTTCATAGCCCATTTGAGATTTTGTATGTGCCGTGCAGGGTGATGGCCTTTTGGAGGGATTGCTTCTGGAGAGGCGTGCTCCAACACCTCTCAACGGACGACGGCAGTGGCGACACCATTCCATTGCTGCTCCGGTGTCCGGGAGCCACTTGACCGTGCCGGCAACCTATTGATTCCATGATTAACTTGTTTTTCTTCATATTCTGTATTAGTGGTCGTTCTCTGCCTATTTGATTCCATGATCAACTTGGTTTTTATTTGGTGGCAAGCCTGTAAACTGCTTTTTATGTCATTATATGTTTTTTTGGTTCTGGTAAAAATGTTTGCTTGTAAACAGCATTTTTATGATTTTTTTTGGTTCTTGTAGTAATGTTTGCCGACGGTTTTTGGCCGTCGGCATAGACTGTGTGCAAGCCGTCTCGATTCCTCCCAGATTTTGACACGTGTGTGCGTATGCCGACGGGACGGCCGTCGGCAACTAAGCCGACGCCGTCAAACTTCACCGTCTGTTACTCTCTTTGCCGACAGTTTTTTTGTGTCGACGGCTCAATATAACCGTCGGCCTATTGTATGCCGACGGCTTTGGTTTCCCGACGGTCCAGGTGATCTATGCCGACCAAGAAGAACCGTCGGCAAACCTATATGCCGACGGTTTTTGGCCGTCGGGAACTGTAGCTTTTCCTGTAGTGATACATTCTTTAAATCACATCATTTAGTCAGAACAAGACCTAAAGAACCAACAAACTAATAACATTCACCATGTCTCCTAGTTGCTAGAAGCTCTAGCTATAATATTTCCTTGTTTCTTTCTTTTCTCATTCTGCATCATATAATATCACCATGTGCCCCTCCCGTTCTCATTTAATTTGCTCCATGCAGTGGCCACGCTCGGGACGTTGTTCAGGCTGAACGGACCTCCATCTCTCCTCCAGGAACGCTGACATGGGCATACCCTCTAGGCACCCCACTGTCGGTATACCTGTTGCGAATTAGCCTACGGTCCACAGGGTGGCCCAAGAGAAGCCCATGATGATATCCAACTACGGAAGCCTAGCACTTGGAGTACGTAGCAAGATAGGCACATGTAAATCTAATCGGTTGCGAACTCCTGAGACCCAGCCTACTATATAAAGGCTAGGAGGGCCGCCGATCTAGGGTAGGTTCTCATACACACACCAAACCCTAGCGAGATTGCATCTCGCCGGGATCGCCATTGTAACACCTCGAGATCAATACCACACAAGCAGGAAGTAGGGTATTACCCTCCGGGGGCCTGAACCTGGGTAAAACCTTGCTTGTTAGCCGACATTCTACCAGCGACACCATCTTCTTCCCCCTCACATGAAACCCTAGTACCTCACCATGGGATTTGCCCTGGTAACTCCACCTCCATATCTCCCCTAGGAACACGGTACAACGACTATCCTTAGGATGGGGTAAATATAGTAGATGGTAGTGGCCGGTCCGGGCCTTTTTATAAACATTCCACCAGCTTTCCCGCCCATTTTTCCGTCAAAATTTTCCCGCCCAACTTTTTGGTGTCGTGTAGTGCCCAACAAGGGAAAATACTGTGCGACTAAACACCTCAATGAATAAAACACACGGTTTCCCCTAGCTACAGCACAACAGTGTTTGGTGAATGCCTTGCATAAACAAATTTGTGATATCCCATGCAATGTTGGATGTAGCTATGGAATCCGGATGATTTGTATTGGACGGACTGAAATGAACTGAATAGTTGTATTAAACACCTCAAACACAGATTGAACAAGACACACAGTTTCCCCTAGCTGCAGCCCGATGGTGTCTCTCGAATGCCTTGCATGCACATATCTCTAGGATATCAGATACATCGTTGGACATAGCTAAGGAACCCGGATGATTTGTGTTGCACGAACATCTAGCTACTGAGAGAGAGTTAATTAACCCGAGTGAGTGACAAACATGGCTTATAGATGGGGTATTTATAGGGTCGAGTGAGCTGAGAAAGTGGCAGGAACACAAAATGGCAGGATAGCAGGAAAGATGGGAATTTTCCCTATTTGACGGGTATCCAAACCATAGACACTCGGCAAATAACACAGCTAGGCGTGAAAAATGGCGTGCGACGAAATGTTTTCCCCGCCCACATCTTTGACGAGTGTCAGGCGTCGCCATACTCGGCAAAGGTTTCAGAAAATGCGCGGCAAAATCCTAACTTTTTGTGCGCCACCTTTTTCGAGTGTCCCGCGTTGCCATACTCAGGCAAAGTTTTCATAAAATGGCGGGAAGGCTGAATTTTTTCGCACGTGCATTTTGCCGAGTGTCTACCGTGACAGGTGACACGTGGCATGCTGGTTCGTCGTGATCAATTCTTTGCTGAGGGTTTTTGAGTTGTTTGTCGGCCGGCTTCTCTTTGCCAAATGTCCAATCTGGTAGGACTCAACATTCATTAATTTTGCTTGTATCGGTCGGTTCACCAACCGAGTGGTTTTCACGCTCACTCCGCATACACGGTTGTTGACCGAGTGGCCCGTGTTTTTGCACTCGGCAAAGCCATCGATACCGGGCAGCATCTCGTTTTCCATTAGTGAACGGAATTAATATAGGTAGTGTAGTAGCCATGTGCTCCAGGTGTTCTCTGTTTGGATGCTTACTGAACAAATTAATCACCTCTCTCATTCTGCATTATATAATATCACCTCGTACCCCTTCCTGTTCTCATTTAATTTGCTCCATGCAGTGACCGCGCTCGGGATGGTGTTCAGGCTGACTGGACCTCCCATCTCCTCCAGGAACGCGGTACGACGGCTATCCTTATTTTTTTTTTTTTTTGCGGTGACAAACACAGAATTACAGCGACAATTACACAAAGGCCCTCATAAGAAAGAAAATTACATCCCAGCCCTTATGCAAGTTGACCACGCCGGAGACGACGAGCGCCGTCGGTGGCGCGCCGCTGCCCGAGCTCCGCTTGATGCCTTGGATCCGGAGCCCCCCCCAGGCCAGCGGGAAGTCGCCGATCGCCGATCCCTGAGGATCTACACCAGAGGTCGCCGTCGTCGTCGCGTCGCTGCGCATCTGCATCCGTCGGTCGTTCCTGAGCCGGATCCGCCGTCACACGGCCTCCGGCGAAGGGGGAGACGAGCCAAGCAGCTCCGCGGAGCCCCTGACTCGCCGTAGGCAGCAGGTCGACGAAGAAGCTCCAGAGAACGTCGTCGCCGAGGAGGAAGACTGCCACCTGCAAAAACACCACCGACGCGCCTCCTCCGCCATGGCGTCGCCGGCAGAACCCCAACACACACCTACTAAGCACCTATACACAGATCCATCGATTCCCCGTCCTCCCGCCGCCGGAGCGGCCGCCGGAGGGCGGGGAATCGGGAGGACCGACGGCGAGGTGGTGGCGCTTGTCAAGGAGATGCACAAATCGTCTCTCTCTACTGTAGACGGGGAGAGAGAACGGTCCAAGGTCCGTTCTGTAACTACGACGGCTATCCTTAGGACAGGGTAAATATTGAAAGGGTGAATTTGTGTATAGATGACAGTGGCCAGCCCGGGCCTTTGTATAACCATTCCACTAGCTTTCCCGTCCATTTTTCCATACAAATTTTTCCCGCCAAAAATTTTCCCACCAAAATTTTCGGTGTCAGTCCGTGCAGTGCCCAACAAGAGAAAATAGTGTGCGACTAAACACCTCAATGAACAAAACACACGGTGTTTGCCCTAGCTACAGCCCAACAGTGTCTGGTGAATGCCTTGCATAAACAAATTTGCGATATCACATGCATTGTTGGAGCGTAGCTAGGGAATCTGGATGATTTGTATTGGACGAACTGAAATAAACTGAATAGTTGTATTGAACACCTCAAACACAAGGTTTAACAAAACATACAGTTTCCCCTAGCTGCAGCCCGACGGTGGCTCGCGAATGCCTTACATGAACATATCTCTAGGATATCCGATACACCATCGGACATAGCTAGGGAACCCGAATGATTTATGTTGCACGAACAACTAGCTAGTGAGAGAGGTAATTAACCCGAGTGAGTGACAAAAATTGCTGATATATAGGATATTTATAGGGCCGAGTGAGCTGAGAAAGTGACGGGAAATAAAAATGGCAGGATAGCAGGAAAGGCGGGAATTTCCCCATTTGCCGAATATCCAAACCGTAGACACTCGGCAAACAACACAGCTAGGCATGAAAAATGGCGCACAGCGAAATATTTTTCCCGCCCACGTCTTTGACGAGTGTCAGGCGCCGCCATACTTCACAAAGGTTTCAGAAAATATGCGGTAAAACCCTAATTTTTATGCGCCACCTTTACCGAGTGTCCCGCGCTGCCATACTCGGCAAAGTTTTCTGAAAAAAGGAGGGAAGGCTGAAATTTCTCGCCCGTGCAGTTTGCCGAGTGTGTGCCGTGGGAGAGACTCTGCAAACAACTCGTTCTGTCATGGCGCCGTTCAGCCGGCTGACAGGTGACACGTGGCGTGCTGGTTCACCGTGATCAATTCTTTGTCAAGGGTTTTTGAGTTGTTTGCCGGCCGGCTTCTCTTTGCCGAATGTCCAATCTATCTGATAAGACTCGACATTCAGCCCTTTTACCGAGTATCGGTCTGTTTACCAACCGAGTGGTTTTCACACCCACTCTGCATACACGGTCATTGACGAGTGGCCCGTGTTTCGGCACTCGGCAAAGCCTTCGATACCCGGCAGCATCTCGTTTCCAGTAGTGAAGGGAATAGGTAGTGTATTAGCCATGTGCTCCAGGTGTTCTCTGTTTGGATGCTTACTGAACCAGATTAGCTCACTCTCTTTATTTGGGAGCTGCGTTATGTTTCCCCTCTTCTGAACTACTGCACCATGTATGATGAACGAAGATACAAGTTCATCGTAGTTATTACTTAGTACTCGCTCCGTATCAAAATATAAGACTTTCTAACTAGTTTCTGCATGCATGCATCTAGAATGTTTTAGTGCAAGGTTATGCGAATCTTGCACTAAAACATGAACCTTGCACTAAAACATGTCTAGATACATGCATGCGAAAACTAGCTAGAAAGTCTTATATTTTAATACGGAGGGAGTAAATAGTTTGATATATTTGTAGAGTCTGTATGGAGTATTTCTTTGCGGACATTTTTCTGAATGGGCTTTATTTACAGTTTGCTCCTCTGAAAGCTAATGTACTGAAGTAGAGGGAAGACAAGCTAAAACGGCGGTAGGTTGCCACTCCGCCATGGCCTTGTTCATCAGCGCCACCACGGCGGTTTAAGTTTGTGAAGACTGCCATCGATCTAATTTTTTTTTACAATGTACAGATGCATCTTCAGCTGGGGAGCAGAAAGCCAATGAAAGACCGTATTCAGCTCACGTGACATCGAATCTGAAAACCATCTCCTGAGTTTACCGACTACTGTATTTGTTTGGTGGAGAAACAAAACCGTGCAACAAAAGCAGATATCGCTCGCCGGTGGTCGGTGGGGTATGAAATCGTTTTAGGAAGAGTGAAACGCACGTGAGGTCGCACGAAATATAAGGATTGGTCACCAATTGAAAAAACTTAAAACATTATCATCAAGTTGTAGATTAACGACATGTTGGTCGTTCCGTCACGGCGGGCGTTAAGTCGCTAACGTGGCAGTTTGATTTTTTACTTCCATTGAGTGATTGATTATTACGACCGCGGCCACGACCCGGGTATACTTTATAGGGTTTGCTAAGCTTCCATGGTTTCGAGACCGGGGCGTCGCCGGCGTTCCTCCCGAATGAAGCTATGTAGCCCAGGCGGCGAAAAGGACCGCATCAATGCCCTACCCGACGACCTGCTTGTCACAGCCCAAAATTTTGCCTCTATATAAGTGGTAGTAGGACCCCAAATTTTTGAGCCAACAAAAACTTTTATTTTCACCTGATATTCCTGTTGAAACAATACTTTGTGTTTTGCAAGGCAAGGAGTGATTTCTTTCCAAACCAATTTAAATTTTTCATAAAACCAACCTAGTTTTCTCTCGAGGTCCATTTAAGAAATTCTTGTTTTAATCCATTTTCCAACATGGTGCCTTGAGAGATTTTTGTCCAAAACCATTTCATCAACTTGATTTTTAACTTGACAACATCATTTAGCAAGGAAGCATCCAAGATTTCAAAAATGCATAGTGGTTTGAGTGAGTTTTTCAAAAAAAATTCAATTAGGGTTTTTCCTAAAACCCTACCCAAGTAGATGTTTTAAAATTATGATTTTATGAAGCCAAAATATTCAATTTAGTGGTTTTTGGGTTTTAACTTGTTCTTTGGTGTGTGGACTCCCAATCCATCCACTTGTTTTAAATTTTGGAGTTTTGGAACCCATCAAAATTTCCTCTCTATCTATTCCTCTATTCTCTGAAAACAATCATATACTCTTTATCAAAATTCCAGGAGTGAGGTGAACTAATAATCATCCCCACTTCATATCACTCCCTCTTCAAATAAACCTACTTTTTGATTTAAAACAAACCCCTCAATCTTTTATCAAAAAGGAAATGAAGTTCATGAGTTGAAAATGATCTTCATAAATAATTTCCCTCCTAAATTTTCCATTTCCTCCAAAACAATATTTTCTCTATGAAAATATAAATTATTTTGAATATCATTTATTGTCAAGGAAGTTCCAAAAGTCCAAAACAATATCTCTTACTTGGTTTTAAAAATTTAAAGGAGTAATAAATTTTATTTACCAAAAATACCCTATTTAAACTCTATGAACAAAAATTGAGCAAAACATTTTATTTTGCAAAACCAATTTTTGAGGAGTTTCTACATGTATATGGGAGACTCCATGAATTTTCTCAATTTTTTATAAAATGTTTAGGTGCCCCAAATAAAATCCCTAAATCCTACTGGTTTTAAAAGAAAATAAAAGAATTAACCGAGGACCTATCCGTGAGAGGAAAAAGAATTCTAGGGGGCGTTGTGCAAAACCGTCGTTGACCTCCTGTAGCCGCACCGCCGCACGCCGCCGTGCCCCCACCGCGTCAACGCCGTGCTCCCCGCGCCTCCCCCTGCCCCACGCCTCGCCCTAGAGGAGATAGACCTCCACGCCACCCCTCTGCTCCTCCCACTCGCTCACTCTTCCTCTCCCTCTCCATTTCTCTCAGCCACGAACGCGAGACCCGGCCGTGCCGTCGCCGACGCATCGCCACCGTTCCGAGCCTCCCCTCGCCAGGCCAAGCAGCGCAGTAGCTTCGCCGAGTCGTCCTCTTCAACCTCGTGCAAGGAATCGCTGGATATCGTCCGGTATCGCCGTCGCCGTCCCGATCCTCTTCTGCTCCGGCCGCCATCTTGCCTGGAAGAATGCGAGCGGTACCGTCCATCATTCGCCACCATTCCTGCACCCCCGAGCTCCCCTTCCTTTGCTCTAGCTAATCGACATCACCGTTTCTCCTAGGGACGCCGGAGTCGCCGTAGCCGTCCTCGCCGCGCTCGCCGCCGCTCTCGGAGCGCGCCGTGTGTGTCGCCGGGGAAGGAAAGGAGGCAGCGTACCCCTTCGCTAGCTCGCGTGGGCCGCGTGCTGGGCCAGATCCTGCGCTCCACGGCCCAGATCCAGCAGATCCAGCCCACTGATATTTTTTTTAGGTTGTTTATTCTATTCCTGGTAGATTTGTTTCTGGCCATTTAGTTTAAATCGTTTTAAAATAGTTTTAGTTTGAATCTGGCCAAACCAAAAATCATGGGTATACCCTGGCATGTTTGTGACCATCTCCAAGTGGTAGATCCACTTTTGGATAAATAGTTTTGGAGAAAATAAATGTGAGCCAGAACTGCTGCTTTTCACCAAAAATTCAATAACTATTTTTCTATGATAGCTATTGATGCAAACTCAACTGTTTTGGAAAGCCCTAAGTGATACCTAGCCTTAGCAAGAGGCCTTGCATGCAAATGATTTTCCTAGATAAAATGGCATCCATATTGGTAATGGACCAGAGAGCACTTCTAGGATTTTTGTAATTTTATTGGTGATGATTTTTGATGTGAATCCAATTGTGTTGGCTTGTATATGTTTAGGAGTATCTAATCCTAGCTTTGTGTGATTTATTGAGCTGTAGATTAAATTTGGTGTGTAAAACTAGTTTTGAGGCTTTTCTGAAATTAATTGCTTTTAGTTTTATTTAATTTTATAAATTGTGTTAGTGTTCTTTTTATGAATTCTATCATGTGTAGGTTTGATATTCTCTGGTATGAGTGTGTTAGATTATATAAATAGCATGTTAAGAAAAGTTTGGTGTTGCATGGGGTATTTGGAAGTGATACCACTGTTATGGAATTTCCTAGATTTTTCTAGTTATTTAGAATTTGTGAGTGGGTAAAATCCTTTGTGTGGAATAATTTTAGAGAATGTTGTGTGAACCTCAGTAGCTTATTATGTTGCTACTGGTTGAATTGCATGTCACCCTTGTTTGGATATTACTTAGCCTCTAGCCAAGCTTGAATAGCTAGAATTACTATTTAGGAATTTGTTAAGTTTATTTATTTTGATGTGAAATTATTGGGTGTGACTAAAAATGTATGCCTTGCTTGATTATAGTTGTTAGGGTACTGCCCTTGCTAGTTGTTGTTGTTTACCATATTTTAATATGTTAGTACTGTTAGTAAAATTGGTTAGGTATTTTGGTTTGAATAATATATTTGCATGGCTTGATGAACTTGTTGAACTTGAGTTGAGTACTAGCTCAAAGCCCTTGCTAGTGTATCCACCTTAGCTGGGTGAGATATTTTGCTTTACCAAGATTAGCTGGTAGTTTAACTTTTGTTCGAAGTATTTCCTGTTTCAGGAAAAATGGTTGATTAATTGTCTCTACTTAATGACTATTGTTTGTTATCATTGCTTGATGTTTGCTTGCTGTATGTGATGCTTGGTGTTAGTGTGTACCTTTAGTTGGTACTGATTAGTGATTACTTTCTTTTTGCGACGCTAGAGAACGACGCTTCCGGAGATACTTCCGGGAGGGATTTCTGAAGAGAGAAGGGATTTTATTTGTTATTGATCTATGAAGAGAATTCCAAGGACACATCTGAAAAACAGGCAAGCTCCCAAATGCTTGCTACTATGCTTATCATTATATCATGCATGATTTACTTCTGAAGTTTTACAAAAACTTGGAAAAACAAAACTATTTTTGATATGGCCATTACTACTAGTGTTATTATAAATTATTACATTGCCATTAGTTACAACTTGGTGTTACCAAGCCCTTAGCCACCATATGGAATATTTACCACCACAAGTTAATAATTTTGAAGTCCCTAAGTGGACACCCCTAAAAGTGTGTTTTCGAAAAACAAAGGTTTTAAAAGAAAAACCCGGGAAAGGTGGGACCTTGTCCACGGGAGGATTGTGAAGAAGATGTTTTGGAAATGTTTTTCGAAAACGACACATAGACTAGTCTTGTGCCTGACAGCCCTACCGTACAACCACATCACTCAAAATGGGCACGGGCTTAATGGAAGCTTGTTTGTGTTAGTGTGAGACTTTACCTCAATTGGCTAGAAGGGGTTAAAGTCCCCGGAACCGAATGCTGGATATGGGCATACAAAGTGTGGACTGCGAGTGCCACCGGCAAGCAACAGTGGGTCTCCTGCCATGGCGGTGTGATGTCTAGGGGCAACCGGATCGATACGGCTAGCTCACTCGGTGCCGGGGAGAACAAACCCACTGAAGAGGTAATCGCATACTAGCATAGACATAGTGGAAGTTATGATCGGTTATCTGATGTTCGCATACTGTCGCGGGCAGTCCGTGGTGTTCACGGCAGATGTACCGGATGGTGTGGTGAAAGTGTACAAACTCTGCAGAGTCAAAACTATTCGAATAGCCGCGTCCGCGGTCATGGACAGCTGAATGGTCAATGTCGTCTAGCATTGTGTCGATGTTTTTAAAAAGGAGGTTTTGGAAAGGAGTGTACCTGGGAGGTTCTGGAAAGGCGGATTAAGTACCTGGGAGGTGCTGATGATGGAAACCTGATGAGTGTTTTCCAAGAAGTTTTGCAAAGAAAAAAATCTGCTCTTCTCTTCAATATTTCTTTGCGAAAACTTATCTTTTGAAGTATCTTTTTCAATAAAGATATAGAGATGTTAATCAACCATGATGAATCTTTCATCCATCATGGGTAGTGAACCCTAATTACAGCCTACCTATTCCACCATATAAGCATACTCGCATTTCATAAAATTCATTCGGGATGTCTTGCGAGTACATAATTGTACTCATGGCTGTGCCCTGGATATTCCAATGTCCAGATTTTCATTGAGAAGACTACGACGAAGATGAGGAGTATGCGGAAGATTGAGAGTTCGTCGACGTCTTTGCGAACTAGGCCGTCTTCCCAGTCAGCTGCCTGTAGGTAGTCAAGGCATGACTTGGGCTTTGCCACGTTTGTGTTTGCAGTTTTCCGCTGCTATATGTGTTTTCTGCCCTGCGTGGCAGTTGTTTAAGACTGGGTCATGTGACCAGATTTTGCGAAACGTGTATTCGTTATGTAATGAATGATGTATCTGCAATGCCAACTTAAGTATGTTGTTCACGACTGACTGATCATGGGATCGTGAATGTATGCATACTGGAGGTCTCAGACTGCCGGTCTGGGGTCCCCACAGAGTTGGTATCAGAGCCATCCTGACTATAGGAGACCTTAGTTAGCATGGACGCCAGATAGGAAAGAAAAATATTTTTTGGTATCATTAAATTATCATCTAAAATATTTTCAGCTAAGGAAGCCTAAGTATAGCTTACTCTCCTCTCATCTTTTCAAATTATTCTAAACCTTACCCCTCTTAGTTAAAAGTTACCTAAAATTTTCTTCTGCTACCTTATCTCCATTCAAATTTGTATACCTGACGATGTTCCCAAGGCAAGACTTGAGATCAAGCAAGAGAGAAAGGATTGCCAGTTGATGTTCCCCTACGGAGAGCCCGATGGATTTGACCCATCTCCGCCTAACCGGCATGGCTAGGCGTCGGTCCGCCGTAAGGTGCAGTAGGACTTGTCCCCCTGCGTGAGAGAGACTCGCCGGGATCTTCCTTAAGAAGCGACCGACACATCCCAGCCTATATGAGACCCGTTCTATCTGCCATTCATCCCCACCCTCGCCATTGAAGTAGAATCCCGCTGAGAAACCTTGCCCTCATGGCTTGCTCCAGTTCCAAAGCCCCGAGTGAATCGCCAGCGCTGCCCACCTTCCTCCTAGAAACCATGGCCGATGGGCACCTCGGTTTTCCACTGGTCCTCAGGAGAGTCTGTGATCTTCTCGGTTGCCACATTCCCCCTCGTTATGTCGTGTTCAAAAGTTCAACCCCATTTCCTGGGGGTGATTTTCGAGCAGATGTATACCTCAGTCCATACCCCTCAGGCCCGAAGCAGCCCCAAGTGATCCACGGTAGGAACATGCCTACTCTGTGTCAAACCATCCAGAAGGCCGCCTGGGAAGCCCTTGCTCGTCTCCGGCACTCAGAGCCGGTGGTGTCGCAAAGTCGAGCGTTCCGCTTTTTCCCAGCCAGGCCCCAGCCTGGTGCAGAGCTGATCCAGACCTCCACCGACAAAGAAGTCGATCCCGCCATCATTAGCAGCGTCGCCTACGGAGCTGCAATGTCGGCACTCTGTGATTCCCTGCTGGAAGAACTCGTGACCACTCGGCGCACCCTGATCCAAGTCAGTCTACAGCTGAAGGAGTCAAGGAACCCTGCGTCAGGTACCAGCCTCCAGGCCATCCCAGCAGAAGCAGTGACCCCAGTCCACCAGTTCATCGAAGCACGAGGTGCAGTAGCCCGAGTTCAGCAGCAACCCCAAGAGCAAGGTGTAGTCCTCGAAGGTGTGCCTGTAGATCCCCACCCCGCGGAAGATGGAGAGGTGGACACCACTCTTCGTCTTGGCCGTACTCCACCATCTACCCAGGGCCCTCAAGCGGAGTAGATCCCGTGCTTTGTTAGCTTGATCTGCGCTCGTGGGTTAGTAGAAGCGGCACGTTGTTTGCTTGTTTGTTGTTGGTGTTGTGTTTGTTGTTGTAAGCTGTTGGGTTGATGTCGAATCAGCCTCTGTTAAAATTTGGTGCTTTGATCCTCTTGTTATTGGTGTTGATTTGGAAACAAGTCTTAAGGTGTGTTGTCTGTTCTTTGTTATTTGTGTTGGTTGTGGAAAACTCGTGTGTAGATTGATTCCCCTTTTGGGATCAACCTTGTGCCTCACGCACAGCTAAATTCTGGCGAGATATTTTCTCAGTAGCCCGTTTCCCTCTCTGAAACGCTCGTACCTCTACAAATCTGTGAATGCTGCAAGACCAGAGTTAGGGTAGCCAAGAAGGATTCAACGATACAAATCTTGCTCCAGCTCGTCAGCGAAGGCAAGATTGATACAACCCGGAGGTCACTACAGAAGAGAAACTTCAGGAAACAAAGGATACAAACTCGGCCCTAACGAAGAACACTGCAACAACCCAGTACGTATGCAAAACACTCCAGAAAATTCCTACTCGCTCACACGCTCCACGGCACTGCCTGAAGACGAGCCTGCTTCACCCGAAGCAGTGTCACGAGCCCCACGACGACGACGGACAGCTCGAGCAGCCTGCTCACCTCCAGCCGGAAGAACAGCCACCTCAGCCACCGGCGGTGCAGCTTGCACCTCCACTGCAGCTTGCTCCTCCTCTGCAACAAGCCCCTCCGGCGCAGCTAGCTCTACTGCCGCAGCATCTCCACCAGCGTCAGACCACCACCTGCATAAGCTAAGGATCAAAATGACCAACGCCGCATACAGCAGAGCGGTCACCACCGACAACGAGATCCCGAAGAACACGACGATGAGGACATGCTCAATGAAGCCCGCTCTCTCCAGCATCTCGTAGTAGGCTCTGAAGAAGGCGTGAATGAAGCTCATGGTGGATGTGAGGAGTAGAATAGCCTAGGAGGTTTCCGATTTATAGCCCAAGCTCGAGTGCCGCCCCTCGTCACCGTCTTGCGCGGGAAAGTGAAGAAATCACGAGCAGTGCTCGCCCTTTTGCGCGAAATCATCGAATCTTTGATCCCCAAAGCCGTGCTGGCCGCTGCATCGCAGCACGCGCATCAGTACCACCACCGATGAGTGCTCCGCGCACTGAAACCAGGCCATGTGAGGAAGGAGAGAAAGCGAGAAAGAAGAAGAGAAGAAAGAGAGGCGAGACTGTCAGGTGGACCCGGTCCCACTTGTCTCGTTTTCCCTAAATCCTTTACAAATATAATTTTGGACAAACCAATCTCACTGTGTCTGTGAGCCAATTATTGGTGGCACAAATATTTTAGTACGAAGAAAAATTTTTGTATCTCTAAATCCCATACCCTCGAATTCCCTAGTACCCCACCCGCGAATCTCGGGGACGAGATTCATTTTAAGGGGGGAAGATCTGTCACAGCCCAAAATTTTGCCTCTATATAAGTGGTAGTAGGACCCCAAATTTTTGAGCCAACAAAAACTTTTATTTTCACCTGATATTCCTGTTGAAACAATACTTTGTGTTTTGCAAGGCAAGGAGTGATTTCTTTCCAAACCAATTTAAATTTTTCATAAAACCAACCTAGTTTTCTCTCGAGGTCCATTTAAGAAATTCTTGTTTTAATCCATTTTCCAACATGGTGCCTTGAGAGATTTTTGTCCAAAACCATTTCATCAACTTGATTTTTAACTTGACAACATCATTTAGCAAGGAAGCATCCAAGATTTCAAAAATGCATAGTGGTTTGAGTGAGTTTTTCAAAAAAAATTCAATTAGGGTTTTTCCTAAAACCCTACCCAAGTAGATGTTTTAAAATTATGATTTTATGAAGCCAAAATATTCAATTTAGTGGTTTTTGGGTTTTAACTTGTTCTTTGGTGTGTGGACTCCCAATCCATCCACTTGTTTTAAATTTTGGAGTTTTGGAACCCATCAAAATTTCCTCTCTATCTATTCCTCTATTCTCTGAAAACAATCATATACTCTTTATCAAAATTCCAGGAGTGAGGTGAACTAATAATCATCCCCACTTCATATCACTCCCTCTTCAAATAAACCTACTTTTTGATTTAAAACAAACCCCTCAATCTTTTATCAAAAAGGAAATGAAGTTCATGAGTTGAAAATGATCTTCATAAATAATTTCCCTCCTAAATTTTCCATTTCCTCCAAAACAATATTTTCTCTATGAAAATATAAATTATTTTGAATATCATTTATTGTCAAGGAAGTTCCAAAAGTCCAAAACAATATCTCTTACTTGGTTTTAAAAATTTTAAAGGAGTAATAAATTTTATTTACCAAAAATACCCTATTTAAACTCTATGAACAAAAATTGAGCAAAACATTTTATTTTGCAAAACCAATTTTTGAGGAGTTTCTACATGTATATGGGAGACTCCATGAATTTTCTCAATTTTTTATAAAATGTTTAGGTGCCCCAAATAAAATCCCTAAATCCTACTGGTTTTAAAAGAAAATAAAAGAATTAACCGAGGACCTATCCGTGAGAGGAAAAAGAATTCTAGGGGGCGTTGTGCAAAACCGTCGTTGACCTCCTGTAGCCGCACCGCCGCACGCCGCCGTGCCCCCACCGCGTCAACGCCGTGCTCCCCGCGCCTCCCCCTGCCCCACGCCTCGCCCTAGAGGAGATAGACCTCCACGCCACCCCTCTGCTCCTCCCACTCGCTCACTCTTCCTCTCCCTCTCCATTTCTCTCAGCCACGAACGCGAGACCCGGCCGTGCCGTCGCCGACGCATCGCCACCGTTCCGAGCCTCCCCTCGCCAGGCCAAGCAGCGCAGTAGCTTCGCCGAGTCGTCCTCTTCAACCTCGTGCAAGGAATCGCTGGATATCGTCCGGTATCGCCGTCGCCGTCCCGATCCTCTTCTGCTCCGGCCGCCATCTTGCCTGGAAGAATGCGAGCGGTACCGTCCATCATTCGCCACCATTCCTGCACCCCCGAGCTCCCCTTCCTTTGCTCTAGCTAATGGACATCACCGTTTCTCCTAGGGACGCCGGAGTCGCCGTAGCCGTCCTCGCCGCGCTCGCCGCCGCTCTCGGAGCGCGCCGTGTGTGTCGCCGGGGAAGGAAAGGAGGCAGCGTACCCCTTCGCTAGCTCGCGTGGGCCGCGTGCTGGGCCAGATCCTGCGCTCCACGGCCCAGATCCAGCAGATCCAGCCCACTGATATTTTTTTTAGGTTGTTTATTCTATTCCTGGTAGATTTGTTTCTGGCCATTTAGTTTAAATCGTTTTAAAATAGTTTTAGTTTGAATCTGGCCAAACCAAAAATCATGGGTATACCCTGGCATGTTTGTGACCATCTCCAAGTGGTAGATCCACTTTTGGATAAATAGTTTTGGAGAAAATAAATGTGAGCCAGAACTGCTGCTTTTCACCAAAAATTCAATAACTATTTTTCTATGATAGCTATTGATGCAAACTCAACTGTTTTGGAAAGCCCTAAGTGATACCTAGCCTTAGCAAGAGGCCTTGCATGCAAATGATTTTCCTAGATAAAATGGCATCCATATTGGTAATGGACCAGAGAGCACTTCTAGGATTTTTGTAATTTTATTGGTGATGATTTTTGATGTGAATCCAATTGTGTTGGCTTGTATATGTTTAGGAGTATCTAATCCTAGCTTTGTGTGATTTATTGAGCTGTAGATTAAATTTGGTGTGTAAAACTAGTTTTGAGGCTTTTCTGAAATTAATTGCTTTTAGTTTTATTTAATTTTATAAATTGTGTTAGTGTTCTTTTTATGAATTCTATCATGTGTAGGTTTGATATTCTCTGGTATGAGTGTGTTAGATTATATAAATAGCATGTTAAGAAAAGTTTGGTGTTGCATGGGGTATTTGGAAGTGATACCACTGTTATGGAATTTCCTAGATTTTTCTAGTTATTTAGAATTTGTGAGTGGGTAAAATCCTTTGTGTGGAATAATTTTAGAGAATGTTGTGTGAACCTCAGTAGCTTATTATGTTGCTACTGGTTGAATTGCATGTCACCCTTGTTTGGATATTACTTAGCCTCTAGCCAAGCTTGAATAGCTAGAATTACTATTTAGGAATTTGTTAAGTTTATTTATTTTGATGTGAAATTATTGGGTGTGACTAAAAATGTATGCCTTGCTTGATTATAGTTGTTAGGGTACTGCCCTTGCTAGTTGTTGTTGTTTACCATATTTTAATATGTTAGTACTGTTAGTAAAATTGGTTAGGTATTTTGGTTTGAATAATATATTTGCATGGCTTGATGAACTTGTTGAACTTGAGTTGAGTACTAGCTCAAAGCCCTTGCTAGTGTATCCACCTTAGCTGGGTGAGATATTTTGCTTTACCAAGATTAGCTGGTAGTTTAACTTTTGTTCGAAGTATTTCCTGTTTCAGGAAAAATGGTTGATTAATTGTCTCTACTTAATGACTATTGTTTGTTATCATTGCTTGATGTTTGCTTGCTGTATGTGATGCTTGGTGTTAGTGTGTACCTTTAGTTGGTACTGATTAGTGATTACTTTCTTTTTGCGACGCTAGAGAACGACGCTTCCGGAGATACTTCCGGGAGGGATTTCTGAAGAGAGAAGGGATTTTATTTGTTATTGATCTATGAAGAGAATTCCAAGGACACATCTGAAAAACAGGCAAGCTCCCAAATGCTTGCTACTATGCTTATCATTATATCATGCATGATTTACTTCTGAAGTTTTACAAAAACTTGGAAAAACAAAACTATTTTTGATATGGCCATTACTACTAGTGTTATTATAAATTATTACATTGCCATTAGTTACAACTTGGTGTTACCAAGCCCTTAGCCACCATATGGAATATTTACCACCACAAGTTAATAATTTTGAAGTCCCTAAGTGGACACCCCTAAAAGTGTGTTTTCGAAAAACAAAGGTTTTAAAAGAAAAACCCGGGAAAGGTGGGACCTTGTCCACGGGAGGATTGTGAAGAAGATGTTTTGGAAATGTTTTTCGAAAACGACACATAGACTAGTCTTGTGCCTGACAGCCCTACCGTACAACCACATCACTCAAAATGGGCACGGGCTTAATGGAAGCTTGTTTGTGTTAGTGTGAGACTTTACCTCAATTGGCTAGAAGGGGTTAAAGTCCCCGGAACCGAATGCTGGATATGGGCATACAAAGTGTGGACTGCGAGTGCCACCGGCAAGCAACAGTGGGTCTCCTGCCATGGCGGTGTGATGTCTAGGGGCAACCGGATCGATACGGCTAGCTCACTCGGTGCCGGGGAGAACAAACCCACTGAAGAGGTAATCGCATACTAGCATAGACATAGTGGAAGTTATGATCGGTTATCTGATGTTCGCATACTGTCGCGGGCAGTCCGTGGTGTTCACGGCAGATGTACCGGATGGTGTGGTGAAAGTGTACAAACTCTGCAGAGTCAAAACTATTCGAATAGCCGCGTCCGCGGTCATGGACAGCTGAATGGTCAATGTCGTCTAGCATTGTGTCGATGTTTTTAAAAAGGAGGTTTTGGAAAGGAGTGTACCTGGGAGGTTCTGGAAAGGCGGATTAAGTACCTGGGAGGTGCTGATGATGGAAACCTGATGAGTGTTTTCCAAGAAGTTTTGCAAAGAAAAAAATCTGCTCTTCTCTTCAATATTTCTTTGCGAAAACTTATCTTTTGAAGTATCTTTTTCAATAAAGATATAGAGATGTTAATCAACCATGATGAATCTTTCATCCATCATGGGTAGTGAACCCTAATTACAGCCTACCTATTCCACCATATAAGCATACTCGCATTTCATAAAATTCATTCGGGATGTCTTGCGAGTACATAATTGTACTCATGGCTGTGCCCTGGATATTCCAATGTCCAGATTTTCATTGAGAAGACTACGACGAAGATGAGGAGTATGCGGAAGATTGAGAGTTCGTCGACGTCTTTGCGAACTAGGCCGTCTTCCCAGTCAGCTGCCTGTAGGTAGTCAAGGCATGACTTGGGCTTTGCCACGTTTGTGTTTGCAGTTTTCCGCTGCTATATGTGTTTTCTGCCCTGCGTGGCAGTTGTTTAAGACTGGGTCATGTGACCAGATTTTGCGAAACGTGTATTCGTTATGTAATGAATGATGTATCTGCAATGCCAACTTAAGTATGTTGTTCACGACTGACTGATCATGGGATCGTGAATGTATGCATACTGGAGGTCTCAGACTGCCGGTCTGGGGTCCCCACACTGCTCCTCCTCGTCCTCGCTCGAATCGGATGCGTCTGCACCGCCGCGCGCACCAGCGTCCTCTCCCGCCAGTGGTTTGGCGGCCAGTTCTGGACCCGCCTACCGCGCTCGTCTTCCGCGATGTCGCGGTCCTCTCGCCCGAAGCAGCGCTTGGCCGCGTCTCTCTGGCCCCTCCGGAGGTTTCCCTCCTCGAGATCCTTGTCCCAGAGCAGCGCGTCCACTCACTGTTCCGCGCCGTCGCACGGCTCGAGCCAGAGGAGCTCATCTTCGACCTTCCCTATGAACTAACCAGTACCTCCATCGACCACCTCGTCCTCGACCTTCCTTGCTTTCACCGCACCACCATCTTTCACGCTGGCACTTCCCTATGACGACCTTCCGAGGCTGTCGTGGGCATGCTGGCGGGTGTCGTGGTCACCGTGGCCGGAACACCTCAGACGCCTCCTCCGGCCGCTCCACTGACGCACTTCTACGCGTCCTCGCCCTACATCATCCTCTCCAGGCGGCTACGACGACGTCCTGGCCATGGCAGTGGCGGCGCCACACATCCCCAGACGAACCCATTAGTATATAGGGTTCTTTTTATGTAATATTTTGTGTTACTGGCCTGTGGGACCCTATAAATATATTATGTTTAATTAATTTCTTTGTGCTTCTTCTTTTTCCTGTTATTTTGATTTAGAGTGGGCCGTTGGATTTAACCCCACCCCAAATGGATACACTTCCAGAAAATATCCATGGACCGCCCTAACCGAACAGAAACAGACACATTTCATGCCCGTTTTGTGGAGGCCCGGTGGAGTTGCCCTTAGGACTAGGAGTTACAGTAGACACAAGCCTATACAAAGTCTGGAAAGTTCATTTGGAGGACGAGCTCCACGGAGCCTGTTTTCTAAAAAAAATAAAATCGATATTTTACAGTTTCCAAAAATGGTGTAAACAATTCTAGACGTTGGCAATGACCTATTCTACGAGTCTGCAAATTTTCAACCCGTAATAGTTTGTATTCCGTCCTACACAAAAATAACAAATCCTGAGAAATCTGAATTTTTTAAAATCACATATCATATCCGGAATTTTTTATTTTGTACAGACCAAAGTACACAATATTTCGCATTGATATTTTGCACAATGGTAGAAATAATGAGGTTCTACTTCTAAGATTTGTTTCCCATTTTTTGGAAACTTAAAATGTCGTTTTCATTTTTTTCGAAAAAGCGAGTTCCGTGAACCTACTCGTACAGAGTCTACGTATACAGAATACAGTCATATATTTGTACATTATATCAAAATCAGATAACAACAAAGGTGCAGCCTAACGATTTTCAAGACAATTATGACAAAAGTCTAGGTGGATCTATGTTCATCAGATAGCGTGTGGTTTATAGTTGGAAAAAGAGACAAAACCAGAAGCGGGATTCTCAAGTTGAGAAGGAGAACAAATCACAGAGCTAATTTGTTTCATATGTAAGCATAAAGAGCTGTAGAGTGAACATCTACTGCCGCTCAATCTGCTTAATTTTCCTGGAAACACAGTGGGTCGTCAAACACTCGAAATGAATCAACATGAGAAGCAGTTGAGTTGAATTAACAACTGAATAGCCTTAACAGAATAGTATTTACCTGAACTTAAACATCACCTTTATGAACGTAAAAATATAACTCTTAATATTTTTATGAGGTGGTTAGCCTAAATTTTCCTTCTTGGGGAATAGAAGGAATATATGTTTGAGTAAATAAGCTGATTCAAAACTTTATGAGAACACAATTGAAACTTTTCAAAGATACTCTACTTTTGTCTGAGCATTTCAAAGAGAAAAATCCACAAACACATTTTTAAATAGAGAAAGCCTAGGTGCCTGATCAATCTTGTTTTGGCTGGATGGCTGTGTAACTTGGGCACTTAAAAAAGAACATTGATTTTCATTGATATATCAGAGAAAGTGGAGTTGCCATCTAATAGAAGAGATATTGCACACACTAACATTTTTCAGGGACAATCATTTTACTAAGGTTGATACATTACATTATTCGGGAACCATATCCGTAAGAGGAGGTCCAGAATATGCAGTAGTTACGCATTACATAGACTTCTACAGAACAAATGGGGCTTGGACGGGTAGACAATCCCATCATAGAAACCCAAGACTTACTTCAACTGAAAATATTACAAAGGCACTAGAAAACTGATCACACTCGTACTAGAAGATTCCACTCCAGAGCGCTGGATCAACACGGCAAGCATCCATGGACTCACATTATTTCTAACACTCACTTTCCAGTTGCTTAGTTTTGCAGCAGGAATAACATCCCACAAATGATCTGCATAAAGCGAAGTAAGATAAAAGTTAATCAGTGTTATGTAGAGCTTCCCCAGATTTATTTACAAAAAAATAAGCATGTCACATGAGGTAGTTAGACTTCGTTGTCAATATCTCAATAAGACAAAAATAGTTACTTAAGCTGATCGGGGTATATACATTAGCTTGATCTGTTTTCTCAACTTTGTCCAATAAAAGCTGAAGGTTATTACTATATATTATTTGATTTGGCCAAAGTGCTAAATTATTTTGTAGCCACATAAACTAAATTTCTGGAAGTAGTTTTATCCTTGCAAGTTACCCTTGCAGTTTGAAATTATAAAATCAGCATAGGCTAACTAGGATTTTGTTCGAACTGGTATAGTTGAAAATAGAAGGAAGTTATTCAGATACTAGGAGCTTAACCGTGATACTTACAATTCATGGGACATTTCCTTCGTAGATTATACGCATATTGAGTTCCCTAATAGCATCATCCTTGTTTGAAGCCGGATCCATCTTGTAGTTGATAATACCCTTTGCCATAGTAAACTCTCCCGTTCCACCGACGATAGACCACTGGCCAACACTGTTTTCCGTTAATATCCCCATCACCTGAAGTGTGGACCCAGCAAACCTATTTCACATGGAGACATTATAAGTTTTGCAAAAGTTAGAATTACATATAAAAGTATATCCATCTAACAAGGATGGCACAATGTATACCCCATCCATTCTTTGTATATACATATATATATATATATATATATATATATATATATATTATTCTAGAATCCACGTATGGATTATAATAAAAATGAATTTCACAATCAAAATTTAGGTGATAGTATGCATAAACCGGCGAATTCAATTTGAATATACCGATGAACTTGAGATGTGCTCATCAACGAGTTTATTTATTTATCCAGCAATCCCATCACATTTAATAGTAGCGCACGCACATATGCAGGCTCGCAGTCATGAAAGCGCACCATGGACGCACATACACACTTGTACAGTCAGCGGTGAATGCACACAAACTTCAACTATTCTAGTATGTGGATCCAAGGTTGGTGTATATCCCAGAAATAATATTTACACATTAATATTCTTATATGCTTTTAAGATCATATTGCTAGTATCATTTTCTAATATACCGATGAAAAAGATGATAATCAGAAACGTATATCTTGCGGTTTTTATCGGATTGTAAAACCCGGCCAACAAAATCATGCCCTTCCATTTTGAAATATAATGCTTATTGATTACACAATATATCTGCAATCTACACCCTTAACCATTACTTTCGAGCAAGGTTATTAGTAAAAATAATGGCACAGCTGCATCTAACTAACCTAAGTTAGGTTTAATTAAATAGTCTGAAAGATACAATAAAGTTCAGCAAATCATGTTCTGAAAAGATATATATATATATATATATATTTTTTAAACTGAGAAAGTAAGTACGATATAGCGGTGCTATGAACACAAAACACATGAAATTAATTAGCCATGCAAATGTATAAAACATGTTTACCTGTCACTCTGAAATAGTATGTTCTGCGAAATGTACCAGCTGTTAGCATTTGTTGTGCCAGCTTGGATGTGTGTGCCTTGCACACGTGCGACGATTGTATCGCTGGGATTGGCTGTTTTGGTCATAGTCCAATCATGGATGAGTGTAGTACCAAAACCAAAGGCATTTGCTGGGGCTATAAGAAATTCCTCATTGCGGTTTGGGTGGTCTGGTCCAGCAACGAACTGGTGGAGGTATAGGTGCAGGTTAACCTCACTTGGGCAGGGACGCACGCAAATCGGAACTGGAGGAGCATGGGAATAGACACCAGCCATGCCCAGAATCGTTGGCAGCAAGAGCAAAAGAAAAAACGAGGAGGAAGAGGGACTAGCCATGGCTGGAGGAAATGTGTCTAGCTAGCAGAGGGAGAAGGAAGTACAAGATCAGTGGTCTAGGAGAGCTGTGAGAAAATGAATGGTGAGAAGGGGTTATATTTATAGATATAAACTAGATGTGATAGGTGGCACCTGGGGTGGGCTTCTTCTATCTGAAATCCGGGACTATTCGCCAAATAGACATACTTCAGTCGCGCAGGCTAATTAACATAACAATTTGCTACTCCCTCCGTCCCAAAATAAGTGTCTCAAAGTTGTCCAAAATTGGATGTATCTATACATGTTTCATGTCTAGATACATTTATTTTTGGCAAATCTAAGACAATTATTTTTGGACGGAGGGAGTACTATATTTATACCTTGTTTGAATATGGGGTTCCCGGTCAAAATATTCGCTGCAATTTATTTCATGCTTCTCTACCAAATTGGCAAATACAGATTTCATGTGGCCGGGTTTTATGAAGCTCACATGTATTCTAAGAAAATATCTGGCATCAACAAAGATATCTTCTATGCATCGTAAACATCATATATCAAGAAAGTTATTTTGCCAACAATTTAGTTCATCTTG
Organism: Poa pratensis; assembly: GCA_947311845.1. Taxonomy (NCBI): domain Eukaryota; kingdom Viridiplantae; phylum Streptophyta; class Magnoliopsida; order Poales; family Poaceae; genus Poa; species Poa pratensis. Next base: position 7,866,075 of record CAMZMU010000078.1, read on the forward strand.
TTTTTTACCATAATTTAGTTCATGTTGTTAAGCGAATCATGCAATTGGTGACCCATACAGATATTAAAAAAAATTAGACCGCCTAAACATGTAATATATATTTTCTTGAGTCATATATAGGTATGACGTAATATTAAGAGAAGCACTGAAATCAGAGAAAAATCTAGCAAAAACATATAATTTTTGCCTCTCAAAATCGAGTAGAAACCCCTAAATGTCCAGGTTTTTCTTTTTTCTTTTCTAGAAACTCCGGACACATTTGTCACGCTACCTATGACCCGCGATATTGAGAGGCCACGCCACTACCAAGAAGATATGTGTCATTTTTTTTCCTGTCAATAGATCATTGGGTAGTAATTAGTCCAAAATATTAACATGTATGTGTCGTTTTTTCCTGGCAATAGATCCTCGGGGAGGGAACTACTTGACGAAGATGTGACGAAGAGCATCGCGGCCGAACTCCTGAAGATCTTCCACTGAAGGAGGAAGAACCAAGAGCACCATATGTGCTCCGTACGTGTTTGAGTGACTCCGATCGTCAAAGGTATCCGCGAGGCACTACCGTCGCTGTTGATATACTCTAGAAACTGCAACAAATCGACCATCCCTAGAAGCAAGGGCTCCATGATCCTAACGCACATCTCGGCACAAGCCGCCGCGAATATGACACCTCATTCCTCTACACCACCATTGCACGAGGGAGATGAGGAAATCATCACCGCGGCCGCCGTAGATCCTCACCGCGGCTGACCCCCCCCCCCCCCCCCCCCCACCACCCCCACCCCCCCACTTAGAAGGCTCGATGAAGTGCATTACCAAGACATGCTCGACGCTATACGCCGCCATGCTAGAAAGTTCGATTCGCCGACTCGGTCTCTCGGAGGTGCTCATATGGGTAGGGTGTGCGTGCGTGCGTTCATAGGGGTGAGTGTGTGCGCGTGTATATGAGCGCTTGCGTTGTACTGTGTTTAGCAAAAAAAAAGGAAACAAAGAGGGAGGTATGGTCCTTCTCATTTGCTGCACATTGTAAATTTGAGGCTCTCTGAGCCGTGCGTACCGATCGTTGGGTACTCACTAGTCAAATCTGATCGGATGGATAGAAAGGGGCGTATCCCCCTCGCCCCACACCCTTTTCTCCCTTCCTCTTACCCCATTCAGTGAGAGTCGCTAAAGCCTCCTTGGCTCCTATCCCCCCTTATCTCCGGCGGCTTCGCTGGCTAGGGTGATAGCGGGAGGGGAGGTTGCCCCCCTCCAGTACACACCTGTGTTTTAGGTTTACATCTAGGGTTTGTGTGTGGTCATACATGTGGCATGACTTTCTAGCATGGCAGTGGGAGGCGACGTTCCCGTCGACAGCGAGACGCCCGTAATGACTCTTTGTTTCCTTGGTTGAATGTGCGTAGGAGTATCTTGAATTACGGCACGTACGGTACGTACGTATGCTGCATCGATCGGGCCGTACATGCCCCTGTTTTTTTGTTTCCGGTACACATCCCTGCGCACCGTACCCGTGCAGCTCAGGCACAAAACTATCCCCGGTCGTATCGTATCGCTCTCACAGGCTACATCTACGTTAAAAAAAAGGAAAATGAGAGCGCTGTTACATGCATCATCATCATCATGCATATGCTTGCACCATCACCATGCATGTATTCTTGCGAAATTGTGCGTACGAGTATCTCGAGTTTCAAGAGGAACCTTGTCTGAATTACGGCGGCCAGCCGGCAGTGAACGGTAGTGCATACGATCGAGTACGCTCCATCCGTGTGGTTGGTGGAGCTATCTGCAAGCCACCGGCGGCCAGCCGTCTGTACGCTTGTGCAGCTGAGGCCACAGAACTACAGCTACTGATCATGCATCATCCTCGGTGGTATCGCAACATCTTTTTTGAGATCTTGCAACTACGTGAAAACAAAGAAACAAAGTGAGAGCTGCTACATGTGCATGCATTCGCATAAGATTTCCACCATGTGTGGTGAGAAAAAAAAAGATGCGGTTCGATGGATCTACCGGTCCGTGATCCATGTGGGGCACGCGCGTACGTAGGCCTTACGCGGCTCCGTGACCCCGGCCGGCCACCAGCAACTGGCAGCCGCACCCTATCGGCCTCTTCCAAAGATCGATGATCGTCCCTCCGCTCCTCGTCGTCTTGTCCCAGATCGCTCACTCCATCTAGCAAATCTATGGGCGACGACTGTGTGCAGTCTGCATCAATCAGTACTGTACGGATGCTGGTTCTGTTTAGGATAAGCTAGGTGACAGCACGTTCACTGTGTGGTCCGTATCAGTGTACGTACGTAACGTACGTGCGTGTATACGGAGCACAGATCACGCAAAGTGATGGATCTCCGCGTATTGTTAGGGCAACTCCAACGGGCGACCCGTCCTCTCTCGTCCGTTTCTATCCACGTGGAGATGGGAAAGACCTAACACGGCGATAAAAACGGACCGGTGTCCGTTTTAGTGTCCCGTCGCGGCGGTGGGGTGGGGTGGAAGAGAAAGGCGAAAGATGCAGTGGTGGCGCGAGAAAGATGGGACTAGTGGTGCCGTTGTAGTTCACCGGGAGGTAATAAAATAGACGGCTAGACGGAGGAGGTGAGTCACATCAGAACAAATGTCGGCTTCGGAAGATGGGCCGACGCATGGGGAGAGGCGCCGCCAGGCCACTCGCCTCCCTCTCCCTTTCGTCAAGCGTGTAGATCGCCGCGATGTCATTTCGGAGCCGGAGGAGGTAGAGGTGTGTTGCCAGAAGAGGAGGGCGCCGCGTCAAAGGAGGATGAGCCGGCAACTCCACCACGGTACCGTACACAACATGGGAACCTTGGTCTCCATGTGCTTCTTGTGCTAATGGTGCAGCACCATGCATGGCAGGCTGCAGTCGACAACTCCACCACCCGTCTTGGCTGTCGTGAAGCTTTACTCGGATGACGAGCAGTAGGACAAACCCTAGTTAGAGGGTTTATCCATTGTTATTTTATTTGATGCTTACTTATTTAATTTGAAATCATTTGAAGGTAGGAGCTGATCAAATAGGGAACGCCGTTGGTGGTATGGCTCGGCCCGAACGAATATGGGTCGGACGCATGTCCATGGCGCCACACAAACGAAGCAAAATGGACATACTTCGTGTTCATTTTGCAAATCTCGGACGATCCAAGATTGTGTAGCATGGGCCTATGAATATATTCATCAATGCAAGCAAACAGCAAAGGAATGCATCATTTTGAAACTGGATTTTGCCAAAGCTTTTGATACCATTGAGCATAGGGCAATTTTTGAGATCCTAAAATGCAAGGGTTTTGATGATCGTTGGATCGGTTGGATCAAATGCATTATGTCTAGTGGGACCTCCTCTGTCCTCCTTAATGGAACTCCCAGGAAGAAATTTGCTTGCAAACGTGGTGTGCGCCAAGGGGATCCTCTCTCGCCAACTCTCTTTGTTGCTGGTTCTGATTTGCTACAGTCCATGGTGAACTTCATCTTTCATGAGGGCATTCTGAAAGCTCCTCTTCCCATCCCTAGAAATGATTTTCCGATTGTGCAATACGCGGATGACACACTTTTAATCATGGAAGCCTGTCCAATTCAGTTACTTGCACTAAAGGACTTGCTACAGGAGTTTGCTGGAGCCACTGGCCTAAAAGTTAATTATGGAAAGTCTTGTATCCTTCCTATCAATGTCTCTCCAGAAAAGATGGCCTCTCTAGCAGCAGTTTTTGAATGTGCCGTTGGCTCTCTCCCTTTCACTTACTTGGGGCTCCCATTGGGCACGACTAGGCCAACGATCAGGGACCTGGCTCCGGTTGGCGATCAAATTGAGAGACGACTGAATGCATGTGCTAGGTTCTTACCCATTGGTGGGCGTCTGACTCTGGTCGACTCTGTTTTCTCAGCCCTGCCCACATTCCTGATGTGCACTCTGAAACTCCACAAGGGCTTTGTCAAGTCAGTGAATCGAGTTCGACGACATTGTCTGTGGGACAAACGCCAGGATTCCACTTCCTTTGCTGGGCTGGCTGCTTGGGACATGGTGTGTCGCCCTAAAAGCAAGGGGGGCTTGGGAATTATCAATCTAGAACTGCAAAACATGGCCTTGCTGCTGAAACAATTACATAAATTTTTCACCAAGGCTGATATCCCTTGGGTCAAGTTAGTGTGGTCATTATACCCTGATGGTGCTCCTCAGGCCCAAAGCAAGAAGGGTCCTTCTGGTGGAGAGATGTTTTCAGCCTGGTTGAAATCTACAGAAGCTTTACCACTTGTCAAGTGGGCGAGGGATCTTCTGTTTTGTTTTGGAAAGACTTCTGGGCTGGGGATGAGCTCCTAGCTGATAAATGGCCTCACTTGTTCTCTTTTGTGGAAAAGCAAGATCTCTCGGTTAGAAATATGTTGTCACTGCAAGATATGAGCACCACCCTCTCTCTGCCTTTATCAGTTGAAGCTTATGAGCAATATCAAGCCCTACAAAAGTTATGCCTGGACTCTCTGCCGCTGTCGGCCTCTTCAGATGTGAGATCGTTTGTTTGGGGAAAAAACAATTACTTCTCAACTGACTTCTATAAGTACATGTTCCAAGGTGTACAGGATGATACAATGCTCTCGAGAATCTGGAAATCTAGATGTCTTCCAAAGTTGAAAGTCTTTTGCTGGCTGTTGTTAATGGATCGTCTAAATACAAAAGACTTGATGAATCGTAAGCACTGGCATATTGATGATGGACATGACTGTATTCTTTGCAATCAGGGGGTTCTGGAGGACTCCGAGCATCTCTTCTTCAGCTGTGCTTTTGCTAGAAACTGCTGGGATCGTATTGGGATACAGTGGGATTTCTCGAAAGATGTCAGAGAACGCATGGAGGCGGCGATGACCACATTTGCTCAGCCCTTCTTCTGGGAAACTTTTGCCTCTGTTGCCTGGAACATTTGGAAAGAACGCAACGACTTCATCTTCAATGGCGTGAACCCTTCGCTGGAGAGTTGGCGGAGGAGGGCCAAGTATGATTTTCTGCTTCATCAGTTTAGGGTCAAGAAGACCCTTGTCCAGCAGCTTATTGCTACTGCCAACTCCTTTGTCTCTTGAGTTGGTTTTTTTAGACCGAACGCCTAGTTTTTCTTTGTTTCCTCTGGTTGAGTCATTCCTGTTTGACTCCTCCACCCCCTCTCTTTGTTCACCCATGTAACTGCTTCTTTATGTTATTAATATAAAATAACCGTAGGGGCTTCCCCTACGGTAGTTCGGTCTAAAAAAAATTGCTTGGCACAAACAATGCTTAAATTTGCACGAAAGCTCTAGAAAGGTTAATTTCACACTCTAGTTAATCCGGGCAAACGGCTCTTGAGACTTGAGCAGACTATGAACAACCGCACAATTAATAGTTACGCATCTGAAATTGTTAGAACCTTGCGCACAAAACTAATCGCTCATGTTACATTCAGGTCAAATCTCCTCACAAACAGACAGTGCTCGGAACAAAGTCATTGCGTATCTCGCCCTAAAGTTCAACTGTGTTGCGAAAACATGGCGCAGATGCAGTTCTGCATGTACAGCATTCAGTGAAACAACCCTAGCATGAGACATTAAAGTGGAGTGCAATAACTTCAAATGTTAAAAATCCCAAAGTTGAACCAGATATGAAGCACTGTACCATGTAAATCAGCTTCTATAAGAACAAGGAATCTTGTTAGTATGGAGGTTCAATCCCTAAATATTCACAGAACATGTATACAGTAAACACATAACTAGTTCAGCTTTCTTCATTGGCGGATCTAGCGTCCCGGCAGCCTGGGCGCTTGCCCGGGCTTCCGGCCGGCCGGCAAGCCTATTTTCATGAAATTTTGGCAAAAAAAGTTAGCATTATAAGCCTTCACTTTAGAGTTTGCCCAGGCTTTGAAATATTTCTGGGTCCGCCACTGGCTTTCTTCTTATCAGTGAAGCTTGAAGATAGGCTGAACACAAAATAATAAGGGGGACAGAAACTGAAAGTGTTAGATATTCAACAGTTCCTCAGTTCTAGTAGTGGCCTTTCTCTCAAAGTGGTCTAAATATGAAGGATCAGGGAAGAGAAAACGTGACACATATTAAGTTAAAGCAAAGCATAACAGTGAGGCTGACTGGGCAAACTGGTTTTTGGATGCTGCACTTATTTCGTTCCAACAGGGAATTTTTTTCTCGTGAGAATTAAGCTTTCAAAGTTTTACTGGCAACCGAATAAAGAAAGCACGTGGCAACAAAAGGCAAAATAAATGTATATTGGAGTATAGTGTATCCTTAACACTTACACAATTAAAATACTCCGCACCACCAAATTATTTTTGCTAAATAAACTTACTATGATACTGCTCATTGCTAATGTTTCTTCACTTTGTCGCAATAGACATGGTCCTCAAATGAGCGTACGAAGGAAACAAATTAAACAATAAATGTACTACTCCCTCCTTTCAAAAATAAGTGTCTTAGATTTGACTAAAAGTGGATGTATCTAGACATGTTTTAAGTCTAGATACATCTACTTTTGAGCAAATCTAAGACATTTATTTTTGGACATCTATAAGTGTATTATTTTTTATATTCGTTATCGTTCCAAATTGAGAAAATAGTAATTAAAAAAATGATACGCCGACTGCAATGCCGTCGGCGTATTGTTTACCCTAATAACTACGCGGGCACCTGGTTGGGAGAGGCAAAGAAAAAAAACTCTGTCTTCAACCCGAGCTCTCCTCTCCCACCCGCGCCGCCACCCGAGCTCGCCTCCCCGCGCCGCCGCCTCCTCCCCGCCGCCGCTGCCTCCTCCCCGCCCCGGCCGCTTCCTCTTCCCGCCCCGGCCGCTTCCTCTCCCCGCATCCCATCCTCTCCCCGCGCCGCCGCCCGCCCCTCGCCGCCCGCGCAGCTCCTCCACCGGCCAGAGTGCCTCCCCGCCCCGGCCGCCTCCTCCCCGCGCAGCTCCTCCACAGCGCCTCCCCTCCGGCCGCTCCTCCACCGCATCTCCAAGGTTAGTTCATTTTTTTTGCAAATTGGTAGTGTTAGAGTTAGTACAATTAGTAGATTGTTAGTGTGTGTTAGTTTGTCAGTAGAATTAGTAGAATTAGTTAGTGTGTGTTAGTTAGTGTGTGTAGAATTAGTTAGTGTGTGTTAGTGTGTATAATTAGTTAGTGTGTGTTAGTGTGTAGAATTAGTTAGTGTGTGTTAGTTTGTTAGTACAATTAGTTTGTTAGGGTTAGTACAATTAGTAGAATTAGTAGATTGTTAGGATTAGAATTAGTAGATTTTAGGAGTAGAATTAGTAGATTGTTAGTACAATTAGTGTGTGTTAGTAAAATGGAGGGATTTTTGTTTATATATTTCGATTGTTTGTGCTTTTTCAGATGACGTAGCTTCCCGCCAGCCAGCACCGTCGGTCCTGCGCGTCGTCGCGGGGCTTCTTCTCCAGCTGAGGAGGAGCCGCCTCGGTGCCCTTTGTTTTGTCGCCCTCTTCCGGAGCACGTCCTCGACCTTCTCCGGCCACCGATCACGCTTTAAGGGTATAAATCTTTCGCCTCTCTTGCTGCATAGGTTTATTTTGGTCTAGATCACCAAGTCAGTCGCATAACCCGAGTCAGACCCCGTCCGGAAGGGTTACAAATTTATAAATATGCAGGATTGTCCATCTTTGCATATTTATAACCGTAACTGTTCCGGATTGTCCTGTTGGACAGCGCGAGTATGTGTAGATCGAGTCGTGTTCCATGTTCTACCCCTTCCCGAGACGGAATTTCGGCAGCACCTCCCCGTTGTTCTTCGGATGCACACCCTCTCGGCTTGACAAGCTCGAGACGTGTATTCTGAAGAACAGCGGGGAGGTGCTGCCGAAATTCCGTCTCGGGTCAGGTAGAACATGGAACACGACTCGATCTACACATACTCGGGTGGGATAGGCCCTTCCTATTAGAAGTTTAGGTGAACCCTTGCATGCTGTAAAAGATAAAATTTGGCCGTAATAAATTGGTGACATTGAATAAATTTACGGTGATATTGCATGCATTTAATTTCATGTTATTATTATTTGTCTCATAGTAAAGCAGAGGATGGCTGATAATGGGTGGATGTACAGTGGCCGAACTAGTGCGGTTGACAGAACAGACGAGTGGGTATGGAAGAGCAATTTGTTAGTGAAGGAGTTAGCGCGTGGTTCAAAGTTAGGCATGCGTCCAAACTGCCCTTGCGTTCGTTGCAAGATGCGTAAACGTCAGGGAAAGGATGAGATGACTAAACACCTTTGGTCTCGTGGGTATATGCCGAACTTCGTCACGACAGTCGACTTTGATGAGTACGAACGCGAGAATGGTAGGGTGATGCGGCAGCGGATCAATGACAATGAAGATGATGGGATTAGAAACTGGCTAGATGATCTCCGTGATGGCGACGTGCCAGATTCGCCACCCTCACAGGAGGAACCGCCAGAACCAGAGGAGCCTTCAGAACCGGAGGAACCGCGTGAACCAGAGGACCCGGAGCCAACCGCGAAGGCCTTCTTTGATATGATGGCCTCGTCTCAGAGGCCTCTGTACGAGGGTGCAAAAATTTCTCAGCTCGATGCCATCTCGCAAGCACTAGCCAAAAAGCTCGAGTACGGCAACACCCGTTCATGCTTTGAAGCGCATCTGCAAACATATGGTAACATGTTGCCCGAAGGACATTGTCTGCCTAAAAGCATGTACGAAACGAAGAAAATCCTGCAAGATCTCAGCATGGATTATAAAAGATAGATTGTTGTCCAAAAGGATGCCTTTTATTTTGGAAACAGTTTGCGGATGACAAGTACTGCAGCCTGTGTAGGGCCTCTAGATATCATGAGGTAAAAGGAGCCGATGGTCAGAAGACGCAGACAAAAGTCGCCATTAAGATTCTTCGTTACCTCCCATTCATAAACAGAATCAAGCGGCTTTAGATGAACAAACAGTCTGCCACACAGATGCAGTGGCACAAGACGGGGAAGAGATACAAGGATGAGCACGGACGGGTAAAGATGGGACATCCATCTGATGGTACGGCATGGAAGAACTTTGATAAGAACCACCCCGATGAGGCTGCAGAGGCTCGAAACGTCAGAATCGCGATAGCAACCGATGGATTCAATCCATATGGTATGTCGACTGCCTCGTACAGCTGCTGGCCCGTGTTTGTTATTCCGCTCAATCTCCCTCCCGGAGCCCTAATGCAAAGGAACACCATATTCCTGTCGCAAAGTCTTTGCTGCCCTCATTGTCACCGTCGGGGTAGAAGAGGACGCACCAGTCGTAGCCGCCAACGGCGAAAGTAGTGGACTGGAAGGATTTGCCGACGCCGCAGGCCCTGTGCAGACTGTATCCCCCGATCTTGAATAGGTGCGCGCCCTGCGCGACCTCCGGGGTGCAGGTCGAGCCCGAGATGCTTGGGCTCGGGGATGACGCGGCCATTGCTCGACTGGAGCGGTGTGCCCGGGAAGATGAACGGCGACAGGGCGATATGGCGAGGCGATTCGTGAGGTGACACAAGAGGAGAGCGGGGTTGGTGGGGAGACGATTCGAGAGCTCAGGATTACACGGTTTTGTGGGGGAGGTTTCTCTCGGACGTCCTAGCTTAGTACGCAATACGCCTGGTTGTTCGTTTCGAACACGTTCTATTTAAACACGGTCAGATTGACCACACAACTGTTTTAGATATGCTCTCTCAAGTGCAATTCTTCTCACGTGTAATTGACGAGCAACCTGTGATAGGCAGTATCTATGATCATCCTAACGATCTATGCATGAATTTCGCACAAGGACACATGAAAAAGTAGCAACTTTGAAGGATGAATTGCTAACGCTTAAGCCGATTACAAAGGCAAATTTTGTCATCCACGGTAGGTGGCGGCGGCTAGCACTACCGGGATCGGCCACCTTGACGAGGGCCACCGAATTTGTCTAGTGCAATTTATTGGGCACTCGGAAATAACAAGACTTAGGATGAGCACCCTTTTGTTTCGAACCATGCATGCAGGAGAGCTGCAAGCCTGCATGTAATATATAGCCTCGCGCCGGGCAGGGGTGGAGCGCTCCCGTACCCGGCGTCGCCTCCCGGTCCGCCACGCCTGTACGGCCGCCGTCCCGTCGCCATGACCTGGACGTGAAAAGACGATTTTGTCCCTGGATTTCGGTCGAACCACAACCCCTGCCACCGCGCGGCGACGTCCCGTCCCGCAGGACTGGATACCAGCACAGGGGAGCAATCCACCCCACAGACTGGCATGTGGGGCCCAGAAAAAACTAGGGCCACCAGCAGCGACACAGAGTAGTTTCAGACGGGTAGAAATTGACCGACCGATGGGGGATGGGGGAAAGCTAGGAAATGGACGGCCATAATCTCATCAAATGTCTATAGAACGGTCTAGAACGACTGAGCTCTGAGAAACGACGTGGCTCTCCCAAGGATGTGATCTTTAGATTAAGAGGGAAAGAGACCAGAGTACAGCGACCAAAACATAAACGAAAACCGAGGATTACAACTCGGCACGACCAAGGGATCACACCCACTGAAAAGAAAGCCCACAAAGAACTAAACTACTGTAGCCGATCCATGGTTTGACTTGTAAGAAGCATTTCTCGAAAAAACGAGGTGCAATGAAAAGCATTTATAGCGGCCAAGTCGCCCATAGGGGTGAACATGGTAGAGAGCAGCATGAGGCGCAAAGTGTGCAATGCGTTTTCCGCCGTGGTGTGATTACTGGGTTTCATTGGCTTATGGTTCATGTTTATGTACCGCTTTGGTTGTGATTGGGGAATAGTTGTCACGGTTGTTGTGACCATCATTTTCTACAGTGCAGGGGCGTAGACTCACCTATTTATCTTTATCACAACATTTGGGGCTAACAGGTTTAGTTAATTTCAGTTTGATTTGATGTCGGTTTATTTAGTTTAGTTCCATGTTTTGATATTGTATCTTCATTAGTATTCATTTCCTAAGTGTAATCCTGTATCAATGTATGTAACCCCACCTCTATATAGCTACTATATGATTTCCTTGTGTTTTGTTGCTTCGCAGCCCAACGTTTGACTTGTATTTTAAGGCTTTGCGTGGGCGTAGGCTGTGCCTTCGAATAGTTTCTACTTGGATTCATCCACTGCAAATGGGCTTTGTAGGTCTCTACCCCCAACAATTGGACAGAAAACTGAATACATGTCCATGCATATCAGGAAATCTTAAGTAAGAGCAGAACTGGTTCAGCTTTCTTTTTGTCATTGAAGCTTGAAGGTAAGGTGCAGATAGGATCACAGGAGGAAAAGCCTGAAGTCCTAGCTACCAACAGCTAGTCAAGTCGAAACAATTTCATCTGTCTCAAAGTTGTTTAAGAATGTGAAATTTTAGAACACTAAACGTGGCATGGTAAGCAAAAGCAAAGAACAACAGTGAGGCTGACTGGACAAAAATGTTTTCGGAGCTTCATAGGTTTTGTTCTGAAAGCTCAAACGTTCTCACGTGAAAATTCAGGTTTCAGAATTTTACCAACCTCCAAATATGGAAATCGAACATATGACAACATTTGTGTGACTAAAACTATATATCTGAACAACAATGCGGACAATTTACATAGTATTACAATAGACACACTTGGAATATAGTGTAATATAATTTTGACTAACCGATCAGTTCCTTTACTGAATTTGACACTAAAATAACACTATAGTACTAACTGATCTAACACAGGCAGAGTAGCTAATCATCAAATCCAAAAATATAAAATCGCAGAAGACATAGGAAATAATAATCTCAGCTATGGTCTGAACTCTGAAGTGAAGTCCGAGGTAGTGAACATACTAAATTTTGCGCGTCTTAGCTGCTTTCTCCCATATATCTACGAAGATAGCAGGACATGTTCTTTTCAGGTGATCATACCCATTACTCGCCACAACGTCATCCATCGTACTCAGTGAGTTCATAAAATCAATGCAAGCATCTTTGAGCTTGGTGCACTGATGCTGGTCGGCGAGGGCTAACGTGGTCGCCACGGTCTGGGCAGAAATCGTCCTGCCAAGCTTCTTCTCGCACATCAGCTTCATCCTTTCCATGGCGTACCTGTCTGCGGCCACCAGTAAATGTCTTATCATCTCTTCATACTCATCTGCACTCAGGCCATCCGTTGGAGGCCAAGTATCTGTGTATATGAAGTGAAGCAGCGCTTTGAACACAGCAGGCTGCATATCTTCGACCGTTATACTCGGGAACTCTGTTCCCGCATCGGCCCGAAGAACTCTGCCGTAAAGGCCGGGGACCGCATCGCGAGGATGACCTTGTGCGCCGGAAAAACCTCCTCTTGGACCTTGAAAGACACGTCTGATCCCTCTGTGGACTCAAGCAGTTTGCCAAGATTGTCCGAGAGGTCCGACGGCGGCACCTGGATGTCGCAGATCTCGTTGGCCTCCGTCTCCACTGCATCCTTGAAGGCGATGACGGTGAGATTGCACGCGACGATGATGGTGTCGTCCAGTATGTAGGATGAATTCTCGAGCTCGCTCTTCTTCTTGAACTTGGTTCTGCCCCAGCTATCTTCTTTCAGTCCAGTGGATTCGAACACCACCGGATGTTGTATACCGCTGGTATTTTGAGACGGCAGCACCCGGGTGGCCTGGTCGACAAGCATCAGATTGTAGACAGCCCTGGCCACGACGTCGTCGGTCCTGAGATGGAGGAAGACTGAAACCCAGTCTTTGCTGTCTTCGTCGTAGCCATTGGGGTAGAAGCAGATGCACCAGTCGTGGCCGCCGACGGCGAAGGTAGTGGACTTGATGTTCTTCCCAACGCCGATGCCCTTGTAGAGGCTGTACCCCTCGATTCTGAAAAGGTGCGCTCCATGTGCAGTCGCTCACCTCTGGGTCTGGCCTATGCAGTGAGGCCATGACGGATGCACGACTGGAGCAGCGGGGAAGGAGACGACGACGAGGCGATTCTGGGAGCCTAGGGCGAGGGAGACGTGGAGTGGCGGCGAGGAGACTCGGGAGGTGGGGAAAGGATGTGATCTGAGACTGAGAGCCCAGCAGTTTGACCAAGGATTTTGACGTCCCCGGACTAATAGACAATTCAGTTGAGATTCTTGTTTTTTGAAGTTTTACAGTTATGGTCGTCCTAGAATTTTAACCGATAGCACTCTGCCCTGTTTTTTTCTTCTTTTTGACCTGCTGCCCTGGCTATTTGTATCACCTGAATCCGGTAGTGGATGGATCCACGTCTGATGCCCTAGATCGCTTGTGTGATGGCGACGATCGAACAAACGAAAAAAAAGTTGACATACAGGGGCGTCCCTCTCGCACGGGACGCTACTTCTTGAAGACTACTAACAGAGCTTCACAACACACCATGCTAAAATTTGCACAAAAGCTCAAGAAAGGTTAATTTCGCACTGTAGCTAATCCGGCAACGAATCTTGGCAGACTATGAATGAACACCCAATAGCTACACATCTCTGATACTGTTAGAACCTTGGGCACAGATCAAATCGCTCGTGTTACATTCAGGTCAAATCTCCTCACAAACAGACAGTGCGCGGAACAAAGTCATAGCGTGTCTCGCCATAAAGTTCAACCGTGTTGCGAAAACTTGGCGCGAATGCAGTTCTACATGTACAATATTCAGTGAAAACAACCCGAGCATGAGACATTAAAGTGGAGTGCAACAACTTCAGATCTTGAAAATCCCAAAGTTAAACCAGGTATGAAGTATTGTACCAAGTAAATCAGCTTCTATAAGAACTAAGCATCTTCTTAGTATGGAGGTTCAATGCCTATATATTCAGAGAATATGTATACAGTAAACACAGAACTGGTTCAGCTTTCTTTTATCACTGAGGCTTGAATAGGCAAAGCTATTCGACAGTTCATCAAGTCCAGTAAGTCCAGTAAGTCTCAAAGTGGTCTGGAAGTGTACGATCATAGAATTGAAAACGTGACATGGATTAAGTAAAAGCAAAACATAACAGTGAGGCTGACTGGACAAACTGGTTTTTGGAAGCTGCACTGATTCCATTCCAACGATCAATTTTTTTCTCAAGTGAAAACTACGCTTTCAAAGTTTTTTTTAGATAAAATGCTAAAAAGCAAGTAGGTCACGTGATACAAGGTGTTGAGGAGAACCTCTTACAAAGCAGCATAAGGTCAAGCTAAAACAAGAAAAGAGGCTACATTACGCCGAGCACCAAAACCTTACGCAAAATGGCCAGCCACAAGGAGGTGCAGGATGGACCACCAGCGAAGGAACCACGACCTTGCATACATAGCTTGACATCAGAGAGAAAAGCAGGGGACGAAAGACTAGAGCTGACATGGGTATGCATCTCGGGTACCCTACCATGAGGGTACCTGGTGCACGTGGCGACTAAGTCCCAATAGCGAAGAGCCTATTCGAAGCCCAAGACCAGAGGCCCAAGAAGATGGAGTACCTCCAAGATTAGTCATAGGCATAGTCGGTTAGAACTTTCTTATATGTAAGTCAGGTCGGTTACGTACTCTCGAGACCCAACCTATTTAAGAACTGGGAGGGGTGCCGATCTACGGACCAAGCCATACTCAGACCACCAAAGCTCTAGCGAGATCGACATCTCGCCTGAGCCACCCTTAACCGCATAATCTCACACGATCAATAACAGACAAGCAGGAAGTAGGGTCTTTACCTCCACCCGAGGGGCCTGAACCTGGGTAAATCTTTGCCTCTGCTTGTCAGCCGACGAAACTACCAGCACTACCATGTTCTCTTCCCATAATCTCAACCCTAGGTCCTTAACCATGGGATTTGATGAGAGTACACCTCGTCAATTGGCGCCGTCTGTGGGAAAGAATAGTGCTGGACTCACGGTTTCTTCGGTTCCATCGGAAAACGGTGACTCGCCGATCGGATCTACAAACGGCAACTCGCCGGCTGCATCAACAAATCAGAACTCGCCGACTCGGGCGGCACACGGCAACTCGCCGACTCACTCGACAAACGGCAGCACGCCAGCTTCACCTACAAAAAGGCATCGGATCCTCTGATGGATTTCGAGCCACACCCGCCAGAATTCCAGGAGGCCTTCTCCGATCTCGAGTCAGGTTTGGGTTTAACCGTTGGTTCGTTCAATTTTTTCGTAAACAAGCTTGGTGTGCAGGACTTGACAGATCCACGCCAAATCGCGACTTCCACACCCGAGGCTCCATCGGTTGCGGCCCCTTCGACTACAGATCTATCAACTGCGTCCATACCATCGTCGATCCTCCAAGCTCGTTCGCCTGCAACAACCATGTCAACTCGAGAGATGAACGAGCTCATTGAGAACTCCAAGGAGAGGAGGCCGAGTCAGCATACCACACAAACGATCCCGAGCTCGATCTCCCACTCGAGGATACTTTCGACTGCGGGATCTCCCTCAGCGACTTCGACGAGCCCGAAACTCATATCGACAACCACGTCGACTCCGAGATCTGCACCAACAACAACCTCGGCTTCGAGATTCATAGCAACTTCGCCGACACCAAATGAGCATAGGCGATGAGGACATCGACAGCGAGATCCGTCCAGACGGACCACTCGATGGGCATATCGACTCCGACATGAGTCTCGATGAAGACGTCGAGTCCATGACGGGACTCGAAAACACATATACATACCCTCGGGTGATACCCCAGCAGGTCTACGTTGCCTTTGCCGCAGAATCATCTGATGCTGCGGCCAGTCGCAGGCCTACAGAATTCCCGTGCACAGTTACTATGCCGGATGGAGTTACAACTCTCATAATTACTGCTGAGATGGCAGCAAAAGCAGATAAAGTCATCAAGGAGTGCACAATGATGCCAGCAGACGCAACACGGGAAGAGATGTTGACCTTCCAGTACTTCAACTGGCAGGAGTCACTTCGACTGCAGCAGATCAGAGCAACACTCGAAGAACGCAAAAAGCAAGCTAGCTTGTCGAGTGCGCGAAGGAGACAGCTCTCCCTGAGCTCCACCGGGCGGGCAGATACAAGACCCAATCAAGCTGTCACACCTCGCGCCAGATGAGAGGGCAGCACTCACCCGCAACCTAGGCAACTCTTTCATGACATACGATGAAGAGGGAGTGCCGGTACCCAAAACAGCTGCGGGTGCTCTCTTCACTGCTGCAGCATATCTAGAGGCAATCAAGCCCCCAGCGGATGACCCCAATGCAAAACTGCATCGCCAACAGATCAAATCACTCGCCTTAGCAGCAAAAACTATACGCCAAATTCCAACAGCTCCAGGAGGGAGTCGAGATCGTGCCATAGTTGACACACGTCGTGAAGAGCATAATCGCAGCAGTCGCGGTCACCACTCGAAGGAAAGGGGCAGCTCACGTTGGCGCAGGTCCAGGAGCAGATCACGCAGATCTTACAGTAGCAGCTCATACTCTGATCAGGAGCCTCAGTCATGCGGAGCCCCGTGCTTCACTCGACGCGCGAGACACGGATGCCCAAAGGGTTCAAGCTCACATCTGAACACCCAAATACACGGGTCGACAGGAACCTTCAGGATGGCTGGAAGACTACAGACTGGCTGTTTCGTGCAATACATACGACTCATGCTCGAAGGCACAGCCCGCGACTGGCTCAAGGCTCACCTCCATCAACATACGACTCGTGGGATCACTTCCGCACAGACTTCATCAAAAACTTCGAGCCCTATGTGAGCGCCCAAAACGTTCGAGGAGCTGCGAGCTTGCGTTCAACGGTCAGACGAAACGTTGAGGTCATACATCCGACGATGGACTGAGATACGCAACTCAGTTGGAGTAATTTCAGAAGATATGGCCATGGATGCTTCATCATGGGCCTCGCCAGGCGATACTTCAAAGAAGCACTTGGTCGCCAAAAGCCAACCTCTGTGGCTAACCTCCTGATGATGCGACTGAGTGGGCAGACGGAGAAGACATGGCGCGCACCACACGCGGGTCCTCACCCCGTGACAATCATGAAGGTGGCAGTCGAAGCCGCAGAGACTCATACAGAGACGACCGAAGGCGCAAGCGTTCAAAACGTCACTACGACGACGACAGACCCGAGTTCATGGCGGCTGGGTTCTCCACACCCCGCAACGACCAAGACAGAAGCGACCGACGATCAGAAGATCGACGGCACAGTCGAGATGATCGACGGGACAGTCGAGATGATCGCCGGGACAGTCGAGACCACGGCCAACGCAGTGATAGCTAAGGAGAAGACTGGCGCAAGTCACGACCCGGCGTACAATCCGAGCGATCATTCGAAGAAAAGATGGATGCTGATTGCAGATTCCACCTGTACAAGGGGGAAGATGGAAAACTGCGCTCCAATCACTCGATGAGAAACTGCAGGGAGTTCGACCAAATGGCGACTGATTACATAAATCTCAGAAAGGCAACAGCCGCAAACGCACATGCACCCGCGCCCGTGCCTCAGCCAAACAATGTGCCTGTTCTGATGGCACCACCTCCACCAGCACAGCCTCACGCAGGCGGAAATATCGCGGGTGCCATACAACCTGTACCTCGGGTGGACGAACCTCAGTACCCTCCACCCCAAGGGCAGATGTACATGATACAGAAAGGTCGCCCTTCCAACAGGGAGCAAAAACTTCGCACTCGACAAGTAAACATGGCGGTCATGTCACCTCCTGCCGTAACTGAATTCTTGAAGGGATCCGAAACTGCAATAAGCTTCAGCAGAGAGGACCACCCACCATCGGTCGTTCGTCCAGGGCACTCTGCTCTGGTACTCGACGCACAAATTGGAGGCTACGCCATGTCCAAGGTCTTCATGGATGGTGGCAGCGGCATAAACATCATCTTCGCAGATACGCTCCGCAAAATGAACAGGTCAGTCGAAAACCTGCCAAGATCTTCAAATACCTTTCACGGTATCGTCCCAGGCAAAGCAATAAGCCCAGAAGGCACCATACAACTCGACGTAACGTTCGGGGACAAGAACCACTTCAGGACAGAGTCGATTGAGTTCGAAGTTGTCGACTGGAAGTCACAATACCATGCCATACTTGGACGCCCGACGTTCGCTCGATTCATGGCGGTCCACACTATGCATACCTCCAGCTGAAAATGCCTGGACCAAAAGGAGTAATCACAGTCAAGGAAACTTCCAAAAGTCCGACTCTTGCGACCGAGAGTTTAGCAAAATCTCTGAGATGTTCGGCATGGAAGCAACACTCGCTGATCTAGCGGTCTCCAACGATCGAACACTTATGCCGGAGCACAAAAAGGTGGCAGTCGACAGAGCATTCAATGCCACCAATGACACAAGGTCGCATCAGGTGCACCCGACTGACCCGACCAAGACAGTCAATGTCTCGTCGAGTCTGCCTATCGCATAGGAAAGCGCGCTCGTCGAATTCCTCCGTGAGAACTGGGATATATTTGCGTGGTGTCCAGCCGACATGCCAGGTATTCCCAGGGAATTCGCCGAGCACTCTCTCCAATTATTTCCAGATGCTAAACCAGTCAAGCAAACAATGCGCCGCATATCCGGCCCAAAAAGAACCGCAGTCGAAGCCGAAGTCGACAGACTACTCGCAGCAGGTTTCATCAGAGAAATCACAATGGGTGGCCAACCCCGTACTCGTAGAGAAGAACACAGATATCCTTCGGATGTGCGTAGATTTCACAGCACTCAATAATGTGTCCAAAGGATCACTTTCCACTACCTCGAATCGACCAGATCGTCGACTCCACCGCCGGGTGCGCTCGCTTGTCCTTCCTGGATGCTTACTCGGGTTACCACCAGATAAGGATGAAGGAAGAGGATGAAGAGAAAACGGCGTTCATAACCCCACTCGGGGTCTACTGCTACACAACAATGCCTTTCGGGCTCAAGAACGCAGGCGCAACCTACCAGCGCATGATGCAAGACTGCCTCAAGAAGCAAATTGGGCGAAACGTCCAGGTCTACGTAGATGACATCGTCATCACACAAGGGAGGAAAACACACTACTCGATGACTTGCGAGAGACGTTCGCAAACCTCAAACGCTTCCACATCAAGCTCAACCCGAAGAAGTGCACGTTCGGCGTGCCAGCCGGGCAGCTCCTGGGTATCTAGTCTCGGCTCGTGGAATCGAGGCAGACCCGGAAAAATACAGGCCATCTTGACGATGCAAAGGCCTTCAAAGCTCCATGACGTGCAAAAGTTAGCGGGTCGAGTGGCAGCACTCAGTCGATTCATCAGCAAGCTGGGCGAAAAAGCACTCCCGTTCTATCGACTGATGAAGAAAGCAGACAAATTCGAGTGGACGCCAGAAGCCGAAGCAGCCTTCACGGACCTCAAGCGAGTCCTCACAAGCCCTCCAATCCTCGTCGCACCAAGGGAACACGAGCCACTATACCTATATGTCTCCGCAACTAACAGGGTGTCGAACGCAGGGAGGAGGGACACGCCCAAAGCATACAACGCCCAGTCTATTACTTGAGTGAAGTCTCTCCATATCAAAGCAGCGGTACCCGCACTATCAAAAGCTGGCCTACGCCGTGTTCATGTCCTCAAGGAAGCTGACGCACTACTTCGCAGAGCACCCGATCACTGTAATCAGCACCTCAGGGATCGGGACATCCTCACAAATCCCAACGCAACTGGGCGAGTCGCAAAATGGCTCATCGAGCTAGGACCACGAGATATCAAGTATGATTACCCGAAGGCCATCAAAGCACAAGTCTTACCTGACTTCCATACCGAGTGGATCGAAGCTCAGTTGCCAGGAGCACCAGATGTGTCCAACTCATGGACTATGTACTTCGACGGCTCAAAGAAGAACGAAGGCGCAGGCGCAGGTGTCATCCTCATATCACCAAAAGGCGACAAGCTTCGCTATATCCTGCAGATGGGATTCGAGTTACCATCCAATAACGAAGCAGAGTACGAGGCCCTGATCCATGGCATGCGGATGGCCAAAGCCCTCGGGTGCACTCGACTGATGATTATGGTGACTCGAATCTTGTGGTGCAGCAAACAATGAAGGCCTGCGATGCAATCGCAGATAACATGATCGCCTACCGTGACCTGTACAACCTAATGGAGGGCAGCTTCGAAGGCTGCGAGTTGCGGCACATAGGGAGAGAAAGCAACGAAGAGGCTGATAGCTAGCCAACATTGGCGCGACCAAAGCACCAGTTCCACCTGGTGTCTTCTTCGAGCGCATCGAGCACAGTCCATCAAGAAAAAACGAGCATCTCCTACATCAGCCGCACCAGCCAAGAGCAAAGCACCTAGCACAGAGGACCCGCCAGTCGAGGTGCTCCTCATCGAGCCAACTTGGACTCAACCTTTCCTCGCATACATACTCCGCGGCGAGGTACCCGAAGACATAACAGAGTCAAGACGCGTCACTCGACGATCTAAAGCATACACCGTCATCAACGGCGAACTGTACAAGCGCAGTGTATCAGGTATGTTCCAACGTTGCATAGCATTTGAAGATGGCCAAGCCATCCTTCGTGATATTCATGCAGGTACCTGCGGGCATCATGCCAGCAGTCGATCACTCGTAGCCAAAGCCTTTCGCGCAGGCTTCTACTGGCCCACAGCACTCAAAGACGCGGAGGACATAGTCAAAAGGTGCATCGGCTGTCAAAAATTCGCCACAAAGCCGCACGCACCCGCATCGGCGTTGAAGACAATACCATTGGCCTGGCCCTTCGCCCAATGGGGGCTCGATATGGTCGGGCCACTCAAAAAATCCTCCCATGGAGGGCATACTCACCTTCTGGTGGCAGTCGACAAGTTCACCAAGTGGATTGAAGCAGTCCCTATCACAAGTTCGACTGCCACTACAGCAGTCAATTTCATAAAATCCATCATATACCGCTTTGGTGTGCCAAGCAGCATCATCACTGATAACGGTACAAACTTCACGGCTGAAGAGTTCCGATCCTTCTGCAAAGAGCAGGACATTACGCTCAATTATGCATCTGTGGCACACCCGCATCCAATGGCCAAGTCGAAAAGGCCAATGGACTTGTGACGAGCGGAATCAAGAAACGCCTCCTGGTGCCACTCAAAAGGGCCGCGGGTGCTTGGGTCGAAGAACTCCCATCTGTGCTATGGAGCCTACGCACAACACCCAACGCCTCAACACAATTTACCCCATTCTTCATGGTCTACGGAGCAGAGGCAATCCTGCCATCAGACGTAAGGTTCAATGCACCAAGAGTCGAAGCATACAACGAAGACGATGCAGATGAAGCACTCGAAGATGCAGTCGACTTGCTCGAAGAAGCACGCAACACGGCGCTAGCACGCACAGCTGTCTACCAGCAAGACCTACGCAACTATCACAGCCGTCGACTGCGTACCAGATCCTTCGAGGTTGGCGACTTGGTACTTCGACTGAAGCAAAAGAAGGTGCATAAACTTGCTTCTCCATGGGAAGGACCCTTCATCATCACCGAGGTCATTGGTGGTGGAGCATACAGACTGAAGCACGCGAAGACAGGCGAACTCTCGCACAATCCTTGGAACGTTGCGCAGCTGCGCCGTTTCTATGCTTAGATTGCTCAGTCGCATAATGTAATAGGCACATATGTCGGATGGCTGCAGGTTTCAGACGCGCTCTTTTCCTTACCAGGGTACCTAAGGGGACTGGAAGGTTTTTAATGAGGCGGCCTGCAGCCTAACATTCAAAAATGGAATATAGTCAATGATTCCTCATATTTCTCCCTGTTTACTACTCGCATAAACTAGTCGCACAACCTTAGCCTCACCCGAGTACTCGGGGGCTGCGCTACTTCAAAACGTGAGCTCGCTCCTTCAAACATAATACCCCAGCCGCACTCGAATACTCGGGGGCTGGGTCGTAAAAATCATACATAAAAAAAAGTTGCTCAATAACATGAGTTGAAGCTTCAAACATCGCAAAAATTCACAGCCTCACTCGAGCACTCGGGGGCTGTAGAATTCATGTTCTATATAAAGTGTTTTTCATAAACCCCACTCGATACACTCGGGGGCTGCATACATACAAGTAAACAAATATGTACTAAGTACAAGTGGCAAAATTTACACTCGGGGGCTGTCCCCTATACAGAAAAACCTAATTTTCCGGTTCGTCCTTTACTGGAAGAACAGGGCCCATAAGTTGAGCATGATAGCACTCAACCAACACCCTCGCATGGTCAATGTATCGTCAAGATGCGACTGCGACAAAGTCGATCCAGGAACGGGTGGACGTAGCTGCATATGTGGACGCTGACTTCGGAGATATGCCATCGTTGCGTTGGCTCCATCCACAAGCTTCTGGGTAATAAAGCCTCGAATGGCACCGGCAAGAAAAGACCGAGCAGCGCGTGGATTCCTTGAGGTTGCGGCCCTGTCGGGAAAGAATTTGTTGATTCGACTGAAGGCCGACCTGCATAACTCAAGAAGCATAGTGCTCCGCCACACTCGATCCTGCAGAGTCGCGAGTATGCGTGCTCGGTGCTTATCCAAGCGGAAGTGCTGACGGCCGGTCGTGGGTTCGTCAGTCGCATTGTTCAACTGCTCATCTACACGAGCCTGCTCCGCTTGGAAATCTGGAACAAAACCTGCAACAACACACGTTGGGTGAACAAAAAGGACAGACTAGAATTCTTGGAAAAGGGCAGTCATGCTTACACTCGAGTTGTCTGTTCACGATCTCCATCTCGCCAAGCACATACTCCTCTCGCTGAGTGGGTAGAGCAGGCCTAGCCCTCATCCTATCCAACTCACTCCGGGCACTCTCCAGCTCTTGCTCCAGTTTTGCGACTCGAGCCTTCATATAACGCATTACTGCGGCATCGTTTGCCACCTGAGCTCGGGATCGAGTAGGGGCACGATGCCGCGACGAGCTGGATGAAGTGGTGGCTGGCTGTTTCTGTTCCAAACATCATAAAAGTTTCATGAGAAACTCATCACAAAGCTTAGGTGAATAATAGCACACAGCCTTACAGGCAGAAGCATAACGAGGAAATTAAATTCATACAAAGGTAGCAAAAGCGTATGCATACTCGCATGGTCATAAGTTTAATTACAAGGCATAAAAGGCGCGGCTGCCCTACTTCTCAGACATCGACTCCGACCTAGCCCTACTCGCACGGGCGGCGACCTCTGTTGCCCGGCGTTCCATGGTGTTCATAAAAAGGTTGGCCAGCCGGGTTGCTGACTCGCTAACATGCTTCAAAGACATTGGCTTCCCGCCGGCCTTCCGAGGGAAGTCAGACATCGCCGCCTCGAAGTTACCCTCTATCCCATGACCTAGTATCAGCTTGAGGGTGGACTCCGAGCCGCGTACCGTGAGGGCGCGAGCAAAGTTCATCATGGTCGAAGTTCATGGACCAAGCACATCAGCGAAGCCGTCAGCAGTCGACGGCACCTCCTTCGTTGGGAGCACGTTCTTGTGCACGGCGCCGAGGGTGCTGGCAGACTTGGCAAGGGCATCCTTAGCCTGGACAAATCGAGCGCCAAGGTCACCTATGACCTGGTCGAGTGATAACTTGTCACTGACCATGTCAGTAGGTGTTGGCACACCAATCGCCTCTGCAACAAATAGCGAAGAGAGCAAATATTAGTGCATAATACCCAACAGGGTACACACGAAGCATGCAAAGGGAAAGTTGCTGACCTCCCACATCCCGTACAAGGCCAGCCAATCGTTCAGCAAACCCTCTCTCGCGCACGGCGGCTACGTCCTTGGCGGCATCCAAAGTCTTCTTCGACTCAGTGCACTGGGAGGCGATTGCTTCCTCCAGTTCCTTCACCCGGGATTCAGCAGATGCCTTGTCACCTGAGATAGATGGCCAGATGTCATTCACAATCGACAACGCAAAGACAGAACAAAAAGAACTTCGAATATAGAAGACAAACACACTTACGTCTGAGTTGCTCCATGACAGCGCGTAGATTGTCCCTTTCCTGTTCAACCTGGACAAAGGCTTTGCTTGACTCCACCAGGTTGAGGTAGAAGGGCTGCATGCACATGGAACCAGCATAAGTTATACACAAATAGTCCCAGTGTGAGGACTCGACAAATGACGCTTACATGTTCGACCCAAGGTGCAGGCTTGGCAGCAGAAGTCCCAATTTCTGGAGTCGACGCACTCGCAATCTCGACGGCCTCAGTAGTAGTAGCCGTGGCTACTGTTTTCACGACCTCAGCCGCAACAGGAGAAGCTTCTGGCTGATCTGGAGTTGAAGCTCTCTCGGCTGGAGGAGTCGGAGTGCGCACAGTTGTAACAGCCCCAAGTTTGTGAACTGAAATTTTGTGAATAAAATTTCCACTTTTGCATTTCATTCATGCATCATGGCATCATCTGCTTAAGTGCTCAAGTTGAAACAAAGATTTGGAAAACAAATTAAAAACAAATGGAAACCAAAGCAACCATTGTTTCTAAATACTCTAAATTCAAATGAGTTGTTGTGACAAAAACAATTCAATTAGACATCCATATTTGTCAAGGAAGTTCCAAGAGTTCCAAATAAATATTTTTCTCTTGTTTTAAAAATTCTAAAGTAAATTCATTTTTGTTTTAACCAAAATGCCATAAACAAACTCTATGAACAAAAGTTTTGCAAAACTTTTTATTTGGCAACCCCAATTTTTGGGGTGCTTCTACATGATATTGGGAGGCTACATGAATTTTGTCAGAATTTTATAAAATGTTTAAGTGCCTTAATAAAATCACTAAACACCTACTGGTTTTTAAAAGAGAAAGAAAAGGTGGGAAACCAGAGAAACGCAGGGGGGTATCCGCAAAACCGTCATCTCCTCCCTGTAGCGACCGCGCGCCATGGCTCGCGACGCACCCGCTCGCCGCCGTGCCATCCACTGCTCCCCTGCTCGACGCCGACCACCACGAGGTGGATAAGACCACCACCGAGGCAACTCTCTATCTCTCTCCCCGATATTTTCCCTGCTCCCTCGTCCTCTTGTCTTCCGCCATGGCCGAACCCTAGCAGGAGCTGCGTCGCCGCATCGCCGCCGTTCTAGGCCGCCCCGAGTAGATCTGAGACCGCCATCGCCACCGCCGTGTCTGGTTCTCCTTCCCCGCACAAGGAATCGAAGAGACGAGCCCGGGATCGCCGCCGCATTGCCGTCTTCTTCCTCTCCGGCCGCCGGACGTCGACCAAGCTCGCCACCGCCACAGACCTCCTCCGTCATCGCCGTGAGCACCCACGCTTCGAGGGTGAGCAGAGGAATCTTCTGGACATCTCCGTTCATCCCATTTCATTCTAGTTTGCCGTAGCCGTCGTAGGCCGTACCACTCCGCCGCCGTCGAGCATCGTGGCTGCCGTCTCCGGTGGCCCTTTGGTCGCTGCCTCCGCCAGCAAGTAGCCCACACCCATGCGAGTCCAACGTGAGTAGAGAATGGGTCACGCGCTTGCGCAACTGCCAGATCCGTGCGGCACGCCGCCGGTGATCACCGCGGCCGCGCACGACGTCGCCGTGCACCATCTTTACCTCAAAAGGTCATGCCCCCCTATACTAGCAAGAAGCTCGAGCTGGCCCAGTGGCTAGCGCGCGCTTGCTGTCGGGGGAATACCTAATTGAGTATGAGCCGACGTACGAACTTATCAAAACATAAGCTGGTGGAGACTTATCAAGACATAAGCTGTTGGTGCGGCTTAACAGGCGCGGCTTAACTGGCGCGGCTTAACTGGCGCGGCTTAACTGGTGCGGCTTAACATGCGCGGCTTAACTGGCGCGGCTTAACTGGTGCGGCTTAACAGGCGCGGCTTAACTGGCGCAGATTTAACTAGCGCAGACTTAACTGGCGCAGGCTTATCTGGCAGGAGAAGACATAACTTGGAAGACACGAAATTACATTACTTAGTCTCCAAGTAGGACTCCGGCTCATACTTTCCTTGAAAGAGAAGTTTCCTTGTAACCTTGCGAGCCATCGTCTTTATAAGGTGGACTCCAAGGACCTAGAACCCCAAGCTAGAAAAAACTCTCATACATCCAGAGAGAGGCGACTCGACACCTCGATCGCCAACTCCATTGTAACACCATATTCATATCAATACCAATCTAGGATAGGCAGGGCGTAGGTCTTTACCTCACATTGAGGGGCCGAACCTGGGTAAGAAACATTGTCTTCTCGTGCCCTACGATCTTTAGCTCGGAGACGCTCGATCGCTTAATCCCCAACTCTACGAAGTCATCTCCATGACATCTGCGTGACAATCCCACGACAGTTGGCGCCCACCGTGGGGCTTGCGGTCAAGAGCATCACGTTATGCGCTGGATCTGTGCCAGGGACGGAGGATCTCGTCGTCGATTCAATCTCGGCGACTTCAACATCACGCCGGTCTAAATGATTCGGCGGTATCTACATCTACATCAAGATCTACCTCAAGCTCGAGTAGGAAGCATGGAGAAATTCGACCGCGCGATTCGGGGCTCAACTTCGACAACACCCCTCACCCGCGGGTTACAGGACAGCAGCAACGCCTGCATGGCGGACATCACCGGCGGCGGCTCAAAACTCATCTCGACGATCCCTTCGGTGGCAAGATGCGAAATCGAGTTTCCTAGCATCTGTTCTAAGGGCATTGGATTCCAACGGTTAGATCTCCGTGGGCGACTCAAACACTGAAGCCCTGTCGAAATCTGACGGAACTCCGCGCGACTTTGGGAAAATAATTATCGAGGTTGACTCGGACATCAATTCGAAGATCCCTCCGGTGGAAACACGCGGAACACAATCGCGAAGCCCTCCAAGAAATTTGAGACAATTCCAACGGTTAGATCTCCCTCAGCGGCTCACGCACTGCAGCAAGTTTTGCATCTAGGCGAGTTCGCGAATCCATCACTAGCGACTCATCCCGACTTCGAGTCGCATACGGCTTCCACATTGTCAAGAAGCTGTCCAAAAGAAAGAAGGCCCCTGCCCGTCTCCCGTACGTCAATCCATCGGGAGTCCAAGCACTGCAAGCTGTGGGCGAACTTTCCCAGACATCAATGATCAGCTAAATTAGTTCAAGACCCGGCGCACATGCGTCCAACTCCTATGAGGGAAAAGCCTACTCAAGTTGCTAGCGTTCAACCACGTCGCGTCAAATAATGAAAGAGGAGGCCACCAGCCCAACAGCCGGATCAAACCCAGAGGAGTAGAATCGTCTTGAGCTAAAGGTGCTAATTCAGTTCAGCAAAGGAAAAAATCAGCTGCGGCAGCGGGCAAATTGATTGGTTACCAAGTGGTATACGTATTGATGCTACCATGTAAAGACTTGCCAATTTTGACTCACACACGATCACATGGATTGAAGGAAAAATCGTCATGATCACCAAGTACTGCTTCAAGCTATGGATGGCGTACGTGAGCACAAAGGAAAAAGACCAAATCAGTTAACCAGATGGCTGCTGTTACATGCATGGCACAATTTGCCTGAAAGCAAAAGACGTGAACAGCTAGAACCCTTAAGAGTTTGGATCACACATACGGATCAAAGAAAGTTGATCAGAAAAAAGAAAAGAAGGAAGCACGTACATGCACTAAAGTAGGCCGGCAGCTGGGATAAGAGGACCAAGGCGAGTTCATCTCGGACGGCTCTAGCTCGGATGACAGAGACGGCTCACGTAGTATCATCGCCGCTAAACTCGCGCGCGACTCATTGACGCACCGGCCAAAGCGACTCCTGTGCCTGGAATCCTTCAGCAGCATCCATGCGTATGGGATCAAAGACAGTTCAAGTTGCTAGACATCAATACGAAGCATGGCGACTCAATAGTGGGGTGCGGCTTATCAATATTAACAATGGTGGCGATTCATTGGACAGCTCACCTGTGAAGATTCCTTCATCAATGCGGATGCGGTTTATCCCCACTAACAAGTCATGGTCAATTTCAAATGCCACCGTGGCCTATTTCATCCATCTACGTGCCGCGGATTATGACGCGACATCAACGCCAGGAGCACAAAATAAGATAAGTCGCTTTCATGCTCAAACTTTTGCAGCCTTTTACTTTTATCAGTAAATTTCATCTTCGAGTTTATCTCGGGGGCTGCATTTCTAGGTTATTATGTCTTTTATTAAATGTCTTTGCGACTCATATTATATCATGTCGTAGACTTTAATTCATATCAGCTTTTGTAGATTTAATTACATATACTTCTCAATACATTCGTCAAATAAGAGTTCTTTATAACTCGCATTGGAAAGTCTAGATATTTACAGCTTGCATTGAATATCAAGATCACCACTACATGTTCAAGCATTGATATTTGGCGATTCATTTGTCATTCTATGACTTATCATTATATCAATTTATGACTGATCGTTATATAATTTCATGATTTATCATCATATCATTTTATTAATCATCATCGACTTATTGTCATATCAATTTATGAGTCGCATAGCGATTTACCCCCATATCATTTTATGAGTCGCAAACAACTCATCATTACATCAGTTTATGAGTCATTAATGAATCATTATCTTATCAAATATTTGAGTTAAAACAGGTGACTCGCTGTACCATATCTACAGCTAATCAGAGCTGGTTATCATCAAAACTAATTAGAGCTCGTCACGGCTGTTGCTGCCGATAAAAGCAATAATCCTGGTTATTCTCGCCTTAAGTCAGAAGTATCTTTGCACTATGCGGCCAAAGTACTGGGGTGCGGTGTCAATCGAGTGTGATCGCCTATCATGGCCGCCAACGACCCTGAACACGCATTTTTTACCTGGGAAATACTGAGCCGCGCGAAGACCTACTTAACGGTAATAGAGATAATTCAGAAGGACTAAAGTACCCGCGTGTGGCGTCAATCGAGTCTGATGCCTATCATGGCCGTTCTCTACCCTGAACACACATTAGATTTGGGAAATACTGAGTCAAGTACCATATGCTATCATGCATCGTACAATATGCTATCATGCATCTTACCAGTTGCTATCATGCAACTAAGTTGCTATTATGCAACCATTTGCTATCATGCAACATATCATTTGCATCATGCAACATATCATTTGCATCATGAGACATACCATTTGCTATCATGCAGATTATACTATGCTATCATGCAGGGTACCATATGCTATTATGCAGAGTACTAACTTTTTATCATAATTATTGCCAGCCGCCAAGGCTAACATATTATTATCAAGTTATTATCATTGCTTCCTCGGGGGCTTTGCCTTTTGATTTAACAGGAACCTATAACTCGGCCATACGAGTTTGAATTGGCATGGCCAGATTTTTTATGATTGAGATAATTATCTCTTGATATCGGTTGATGAAGCCACCATTATTTATTTATTTTCAGCCACATCAAAGTGGAATTTATATCATTATTATCTTGCGGCAACAATATTTGTCAATCTATTGCAGGATCAAATTGCAATGATATGCCGTCAAACAGGATAATGAAATCATGCCTGCTTAATGCCTGGGGGTTAGGACAATTAAATTTTTGTCTAACTTGAGATATTTTTGAGTCCCGAGCAGCATGACCATACATACAACTCGGCCCTCGGGGGCTACACATCCACCATGCATATCTGGCGGTCTTTATTATACTCATATACCATGATTATATGTAGATTTAATTTTTTGAAGCACATGAGAATATACATATCCATTTGCGAGTCAAACTAGTGACTCAGAAATCTTTTAATACAGGCTGTGGCTATATACCCTTGAGCCGCCATGATTCAACATGTGCTCAAATGGCTCCTCATGATAACATGACATATTATTATTCTAGTGATTGCCCAGCTTATTTATGCCTATGGTCTTTTCTACTTCGATGTCTATGACTTAGCACCATATACATATTTGGCTAATATATCTTGATGCTCATAAGTTATTATTCTTATGATTTCAGCTCAGTCTTACATCCAACAGGAAAAGGTGGTTTTCACCAAAGGCTTCGCCGACACCTTATATAATTTTCGTGGAGAACTTATCGCGATTCTACAGCTTCAATGCGACTAAATAGAAGTGTTCAAATAGCAAGTGAGAAAGACTTGTGCATGGCCTCGAATGCCTGTGATAGTACATCAACAAACATATGCGAGTCAGCGCTTCTACATCAGCAGCTCAATAAGCCGCTACACTCGCGCCGCATCATCAGTAAGTCACCAAGCTCTACATACTCAAGTCGGCAAAATCATCAACATCAAGTCAAGATCTTCCGCCTGACTCTACGAATCACCCGGAAGCTTGGGGGCTAATGTCGGGGGAATACCTAATTGAGTATGAGCCGACGTACGAACTTATCAAAACATAAGCTGGTGGAGACTTATCAAGACATAAGCTGTTGGTGCGGCTTAACAGGCGCGGCTTAACTACTGGCGCGGCTTAACTGGTGCAGCTTAACAGGCGCGGCTTAACTGGCGCAGACTTAACTAGCGCAGACTTAACTGGCGCAGGCTTATCTGGCAGGAGAAGACATAACTTGGAAGACACGAAATTATATTACTTAGTCTCCAAGTAGGACTCCGGCTCATACTTTCCTTGGAAGAGAAGTTTCCTTGTAACCTTGCGAGCCATCGTCTTTATAAGGTGGACTCCAAGGACCTAGAATCCCAAGCTAGAAAAAGCTCTCATACATCCAGAGAGAGGCGACTCGACACCTCGATCGCCAACTCTATTGTAACACCATATTCATATCAATACCAATCTAGGATAGGCAGGACGTAGGTCTTTACCTCACATTGAGGGGCCGAACCTGGGTAAAAAACATTGTCTTCTCGTGCCCTGCGATCTTTAGCTCGGAGACGCTCGATCGCTTAATCCCCAACTCTACGAAGTCATCTCCATGACATCTGCGTGACAATCCCACGACAGTTGGTGCCCACCGTGGGGCTTGCGGTCAAGAGCGTCATGTTCCGCACTGGATCTGTGCCAGGGACGGAGGATCTCGTCGTCGATTCAATCTCGGCGACTTCAACATCACGCCGGTCTAAACGATTCAGCGGTATCTACATCTACATCAAGATCTACCTCAAGCTCGAGTAGGAAGCATGGAGAAATTCAACCGCGCGATTCGGGGCTCAACTTCGACAACACCCCTCACCCACGGGTTACAGGACAGCAGCAACGCCTGCATGGCGGACATCACCGGCGGCGGCTCGAAACTCATCTCGACGATCCCTTCGGTGGAAAGATGCGAAATCGAGTTTCCTAGCAGCTGTTCTAAGGGCATAAGATTCCAACGGTTAGGTCTCCGTGGGTGACTCAAACACTGAAGCCCTGTCAAATCTGACGGAACTCCGCGCGACTTTGGGAAAATAATTATCGAGGTCGACTCGGACATCAATTCGAAGATCCCTCCAGTGGAAACCTGCGGAACACAATCGCGAAGCCCTCCAAGAAATTTGAGACAATTCCAACGGTTAGATCTCCCTCAGCGGCTCACGCACTGCAGCAAGTTTTGCATCTAGGCGAGTTCACGAATCCATCACTAGCGACTCATCCCGACTTCGAGTCGCGTACGGCTTCCACATTGTCAAGAAGCTGTCCAAAAGAAAGAAGGCCCCTGCCCGTCTCCCGTACGTCAATCCATCGGGAGTCCAAGCACTGCAAGCTGTGGGCGAACTTTCCTAGACATCAATGATCAGCCAAATTAGTTCAAGACCCGGCGCACATGCGTCCAACTCCTATGAGGGAAAAGCCTACTCAAGTTGCTAGCGTTCAACCACGTCGCATCAAATAAGGAAAGAGGAGGCCACCAGCCAACGGCCGGATCAAACCCAGAGGAGTAGAATCGTCTTGAGCTAAAGGTGCTAATTCAGTTCAGCAAAGGAAAAAATCAGCTGCGGCAGCGGGCAAATTGATTGGTTACCAAGTGGTATAGGTATTGATGCTACCATGTAAAGACTTGCCAATTTTGACTCACACACGATCACATGGATTGAAGGAAAAATCATCATGATCACCAAGTACTGCTTCAAGCTATGGATGGCGTACGTGAGCACAAAGGAAAAAGACCAAATCAGTTAACCAGATGGCTGCTGTTACATGCATGGCACAATTTTGCCTGAAAGCAAAAGACGTGAACAGCTAGAACCCTTAAGAGTTTGGATCACACATACGGATCAAAGAAAGTTGATCAGAAAAAAAGAAAAGAAGGAAGCACGTACATGCACTAAAGTAGGCCGGCAGCTGGGATAAGAGGACCAAGGCGAGTTCATCTCCGACGGCTCTAGCTCGGATGACAGAGACAGCTCACGTAGTATCATCGCCGCTAAACTCGCGCGCGACTCATTGACGCACCGGCCAAAGCGACTCCTGTGCATGGAATCCTTCAGCAGCATCCATGCGTATGGGATCAAAGACAGTTCAAGTTGCTGGACATCAATACGAAGCATGGTGACTCAATAGTGGGGTGCGGCTTATCAATATTAACAATGGTGGCAATTCATTGGACAGCTCACCTGTGAAGATTCCTTCATCAATGCGGATGCGGTTTATCCCCACTAACAAGTCATGGTCAATTTCAAATGCCACCGTGGCCTATTTCATCCATCTATGTGCCGCGGATTATGACGCGACATCAACGCCAGGAGCACAAAATAAGATAAGTCGCTTTCATGCTCAAACTTTTGCAGCCTTTTACTTTTATCAGTAAATTTCATCTTCGAGTTTATCTCGGGGGCTGCATTTCTAGGTTATTATGCCTTTTATTAAATGTCTTTGCGACTCATATTATATCATGTCGTAGACTTTAATTCATATCAGCTTTTGTAGATTTAATTACATCTACTTCTCAATACATTCGTCAAATAAGAGTTCTTTATAACTCGCATTGGAAAGTCTAGATATTTACAGCTTGCATTGAATATCAAGATCACCACTACATGTTCAAGCATTGATATTTGGCTATTCATTTGTCATTCTATGACTTATCATTATATTAATTTATGACTGATCGTTATATAATTTCATGATTTATTATCATATCATTTTATTAATCATCATCGACTTATTGTCATATCAATTTATGAGTCGCATAGCGATTTACCCCCATATCATTTTATGAGTCGCAAACAGCTCATCATTACATCAGTTTATGAGTCATTAATGAATCATTATCTTATCAAATATTTGAGTTAAAACAGGTGACTCGCTGTACCATATCTACAGCTAATCAGAGCTGGTTATCATCAAAGCTAATTAGAGCTCGTCACGGTTGTTGCTGCCGATAAAAGCAATAATCCTGGTTATTCTCGCCTTAAGTCAGAAGTATCTTTGCACTATGCGGCCAAAGTACTGGGGTGCGGTGTCAATCGAGTGTGATCGCCTATCATGGCCGCCAACGACCCTGAACACGCATTTTTTACCTGGGAAATACTGAGCCGCGTGAAGACCTACTTAACGGTAATAGAGATAATTCAGAAGGACTAAAGTACCCGCGTGTGGCGTCAATCGAGTCTGATGCCTATCATGGCTGCCTATCATGGCCGTTCTCTACCCTGAACACACATTAGATTTGGGAAATACTGAGTCAAGTACCATATGCTATCATGCATCGTACAATATACTATCATGCATCTTACCCGTTGCTATCATGCAACTAAGTTGCTATTATGCAACCATTTGCTATCATGCAACATATCATTTGCATCATGCAACATATCATTTGCATCATGAGACATACCATTTGCTATCATGCAGATTATACTATGCTATCATGCAGGGTACTATATGCTATTATGCAGAGTACTAACTTTTTATCATAATTATTGCCAGCCGCCAAGGCTAACATATTATTATCAAGTTATTATCATTGCTTCCTCGGGGGCTTTGCCTTTTGATTTAACAGGAACCTATAACTCGGCCATACGAGTTTGAATTGGCATGGCCAGATTTTTTATGATTGAGATAATTATCTCTTGATATCGGTTGATGAAGCCACCATTATTTATTTATTTTCAGCCACATCAAAGTGGAATTTATATCATTATTATCTTGCGGCAACAATATTTGTCAATCTATTGCAGGATCAAATTGCAATGATATGCCATCAAACAGGATAATGAAATCATACTGCTTAATGCCTGGGGGTTAGGACAATTAAATTTTTGTCTAACTTGAGATATTTTTGAGTCCCGAGCAGCATGACCATACATACAACTCGGCCCTCGGGGGCTACACATCCACCATGCATATCTGGCGGTCTTTATTATACTCATATACCATGATTATATGTAGATTTAATTTTTTGAAGCACATGAGAATATACATATCCATTTGCGAGTCAAACTAGTGACTCAGAAATCTTTTAATACAGGCTGTGGCTATATACCCTTGAGCCGCCATGATTCAACATGTGCTCAAATGGCTCGTCATGATAACATGACATATTATTATTCTAGTGATTGCCCAGCTTATTTATGCCTATGGTCTTTTCTACTTCGATGTCTATGACTTAGCACCATATACATATTTGGCTAATATATCTTGATGCTCATAAGTTATTATTCTTATGATTTCAGCTCAGTCTTACATCCAACAGGAAAAGGTGGTTTTCACCAAAGGCTTCGCCAACACCTTATATAATTTTCGTGGAGAACTTATCGCGATTCTACAGCTTCAATGCGACTAAATAGAAGTGTTCAAATAGCAAGTGAGAAAGACTTGTGCATGGCCTCGAATGCCTGTGATAGTACATCAACAAACATATGCGAGTCAGCGCTTCTACATCAGCAGCTCAATAAGCCGCTACACTCGCGCCTCATCATCAGTAAGTCACCAAGCTCTACATACTCAAGTCGGCAAAATCATCAACATCAAGTCAAGATCTTCCGCCTGACTCTACGAATCACCCGGAAGCTTGGGGGCTAATGTCGGGGGAATACCTAATTGAGTATGAGCCGACGTACGAACTTATCAAAACATAAGCTGGTGGAGACTTATCAAGACATAAGCTGTTTGTGCGGCTTAACAGGCACGGCTTAACTGGCGCGGCTTAACTGGCGCGGCTTAACAGGCGCGGCTTAACTGGCGCAGACTTAACTAGCGCAGACTTAACTGGTGCGGCTTAACAGGCGCGGCTTAACTGGCGCAGACATAACTAGCGCAGACTTAACTGGCGCAGGCTTATCTGGCAGGAGAAGACATAACTTGGAAGACACGAAATTACATTACTTAGTCTCCAAGTAGGACTCCGGCTCATACTTTCCTTGGAAGAGAAGTTTCCTTGTAACCTTGCGAGCCATCGTCTTTATAAGGTGGACTCCAAGGACCTAGAGCCCCAAGCTAGAAAAAGCTCTCATACATCCAGAGAGAGGCGACTCGACACCTCGATCGCCAACTCGATTGTAACACCATATTCATATCAATACCAATCTAGGATAGGTAGGACCTAGGTCTTTACCTCACATTGAGGGGCCGAACCTGGGTAAAAAACATTGTCTTCTCGTGCCCTGCGATCTTTAGCTCGGAGACGCTCGATCGCTTAATCCCCAACTCTACGAAGTCATCTCCATGACATCTGCGTGACAATCCCACGACACTTGCGCTCGCTCGCGCTCGCGAGTTCGAAACCCGCCGGCGCATCCTTTTCCTTCTTTTTCCACGCTCACTGACAAGCGGGCCCCACCGGTCAGTGGCTCAGCTCCCACCCGCGCGCACAATCAGCGCCAGCGTGGCATGGGCCCCAGCCGTCAGTGGCTGTGGCTAGCCCAGGCCGTGGTGCAAAACACAGCGGGTACAAATTTCTGGAAAAATGAATAAAAGGCAGAAATATGTATAGAATTGTAAAATCAATAACTTTTTGATTACTTGTCCAAAAGTACAAATGATATACCAAAATGTTCAGAAGAACACAACCTGTATGTTGATATAACTCACACATCCAAATAAACTAGCTTTATTGATGTTTTATTAAAGTTAAGAAAATGGCAGAAAAGAAATATATTTTAGAAAATGCATATCTTTTTAGTTATAAATCAGAAAAATGCAAACTTGGTCTCTAAATGACCAGGGGAAGAAACCTTACATTTTTTCATGACAATTTCATGTTGAAATAAATACTGGAAATAAATGTTTCTTGCATTTCAGAAAAAGGGCAGAAATGAAGATGAATTTAGAAAATTCATAACTCTAATAATATTGCTCCAAAAATTAAGTTTAAACTACCAAAATGTTCAGGAACTAATATACCTCATGTTTCACCTTATCTTCCATCCTGGTTAATTAGTTTTCATGTTGCTAAAATCATTTTGATAAAATGGCAGCACTAAACCCAATATTGGAAATGCAATAACTTTTATTGGTTAATCAGAAAAATGTGTTTAAAATATCAAAATGCTCACAAAATTATGAGTTATCCAGTACCTTAAATAGCAGGCATTTTTGGACAACATTTCAGTACTGTACATTTTCGAAATTGGCTAATTCCATTAAGTTTAACTATGGGGATTCATCCCAAATAAGGCAATAAATATATTTGGGACCCCATTTAACTTGTTGGTCATGTTTAATACTTCTATGGTGCATATAAAATGTCATATCATCATGTGCTTGTGCATTGCACTTGTTTTATATGGTGTGGTATTTGATTGTGTTTTCCGGTGTTCTTATACATCGATAGATCAAGCAGTCGGGGTTTCTCCACAATACCCTGACGACCCGTATTACCAGCCTGCTGAACAAGGCAAGCGTAATCCCCCCTCTGAGCATGTCTCCTCCTATGTTTTCCGCAAATATTTTCTCCACTATATTATTGCATGTGGTTCCAAATGTCAATTTGGTTGGATTAGAGTATCCTATAGTTGCATTATGTTTCCGATGCCAATACCTGTTCCCTCCTAATATCCATAGGATTACTTTGTTGGCCTGAGTTAAGTAACTATGTACTGCATATGCTTAGCCATGCTTAGTTAAATGCTTAGTTGTCCGGTGGATATTTCGTTGTTGGAATTGTTGACGGAATGTCCGGATGATGGTGGAGAAATGTGGATACTAATAATAAACATGCTTAAAGGCGGGGATGAGAGGCCACATGGAGTGTGGTGGGTTGTCTCGTTCTCGTCGCCTAAGTGCGAGTTCTCGCCTTCGAACCAAGACCGAGCGTGCTACCATGCGTGGGGCCTATGCATTCGCAGTGCAGGAAGCCTCATAGACTAAATAACTCGGGCGGGGCTAGCCAGGGTCCTCTAGTTCGAGCTCCCATTTGCGTGTGCGTGAAGATGGTGGCTAAGACTGAGATGAGGATGGTGGTGTTAGGAAAATGAGTGGCCGCGGGGCGGGTGTTGAAGGCACTGGCTGTCCTATCGTCACTGATGATCCTGGAAGGTCCTTAACGAGGGAGAAGTCGACACCGCTCCCACCCAGCCGGCTTTCCAAGGAAGAGAGCTAATGCGCAGGCAATGGGCCGGGCGGTACGCGTGGCAAACATTGTACACCCCTGCAGGGTAAATCTTTTCGAAAAGCCGTGTCCACGGTTAAGGACGACTTGGTGCCGGATTCAGAGACCATAGAATAACTTGAACAGAATGATTAAAACCTGAGTACTAAAGGTACTACCAAGAATGCAAGGTTGACTTCCTCGAGGGTAATTCGGGGAGGTGCCTTAGTAGACAGGTGTGGTGATGGATGGTGGTTGTTGAAGATGATCAGAAGAAAAGAGTTTACTTCTTACCCCCTTTGAAAATATTCTGATTAGTCGATGCCATGGAGTTATGTCTTTTCTAAAGAAAACTAGCTTTATGCAAAACAACCATAAAACCTTTGTAAGACAATCATCGAGCTAGTAGCTCTAATAATCTTGCAGAGTTCGTCGAACTCAACGTTGCTTTGTTGATTCTTTCAGAGGAGGACTTCTTCAACCTTGAAGGTGGGTTCTTTGTGGACGTCGACGAGTAGTCTGGGGTTCCCAGGTGGCAGCTTGGGACATCCCAGAACAGCTGGCGCTGGATGTTTATCTGCAGACCTCTTAGGCCATAATTTGGTTCTTGTTGTTTAGAACAACATAATTTGCTTCCGCTTGTTGTAATGTTGGGTCTGTGACCTCTGGTTGTCATTTGCTATCTTTCTCTATTATAAGAGTTGAACTATATGATTTGTGTCATAGAGTCTATGATGTGCCAGTTGTTCCACAAGTCTTGATCTCTCTATTATGCTTTGATAGTGTTTCTGGTGGTGTCGGATAACTGGAGACACAGTATCACTGTATAGCAGTCGGGTCGGGGCGCCACAAGTTGGTATCAGAGCAGTACTGCCTATAGGAAACCCTTCTACTGGTCGATGTTGAGTTTAGTGTTTGTGAAAATATTTTTAACCTAAAAATGAGTTGTGAAAACCATCTTAGGATTCTTATTACTCCTTATCTGGCTACCCTCTAATCTCGGAGCAATCTTACATCGATTTGAGTTAAAGGTTTTACTTCTCATCTGTTACTTCAAAATGATTAGAAACGTGGGTGGGGTTCGACCTCTAGTGTTCTGTGTCCCGTTGCTCCCGCTGCGTTGCAATCCCAAATCAACTCAGATGTTTGAACTCTGTTACCCAACGAAGGAACAAGTGATTATCCTCAATTTTGCCGGATTTCAACCCAAGGTCTTGAACCGAAGGTCCCGGATTGTACTTTGGTTCTGGTGTGTTGAATTATGTGGGTTGTTACCCATGTGATCCTCATGCTAATTGTGAATCCCGGTACATGAAGCTGACCTTTAACCCAAGTCCTTTATATGGTCTGTGTGGTAAATGGTTGAACTTTAATTTCCCACACCTCGGATGGCTATGTAACTTTAACTCTGCCATAGCTGGAGATTCTGTCTTGGAATCATCTGGGTTATGACCAGATTCTCGTAGCAATCTCCCATCTCTGTTGGTGACTCTGCTGCATCTCTCCTTTTGGGCATGGTTATCACAACTGAGTAATAACCGGTGCATCTGCAACATCTTAGGATTTCTCCTGAGCATGTTTCGTATTTTGACCTGCCTTCCAACCTTTGTCTGTCAGTTGACAGTAAAGTTTTATCGTGCGTTGGTATGTTCCGATGCAAGTCACTCTCCTGATCCGTCAATACTTTCCACTTCGTCTTGTTAGGAGAAACAAACTCCAGTACCTTGTCCATTTCCCGGACCTGGTCAAAGAATTGTAATCTTCAGAATGAGGGCCTCGTTTAGCTTTTGTTCTGCTCCACCTTAGAGTGTCACACTCTTTGATATCAGGGTAACGAGCTAAGTATCATGATCATCTCGATGAAGTGATGCTCTTACACTTTGTTACTCTACGTTCTCCGAGTGACTTGTTACTCCAGAATGATGAGACGTGAGTAGTAATGTGGCTATCGGATATTCTTAGCAGTTCTTACTGTGCGGAAATCCAGGGATATCCATTGCCCTCCTTAGCATGATTGGTTAGCCAATCAATAAGCTGAGTTTGACAGTGCTACCAAGTCAGTTGGCTCTGATGCACTCCCTCGGTCAAAGAGCTAGGTTCGTGCCGAAGCTCCCAAGACCACCTCGTTGTGCCTTGAAAGGCATGATCCTCTTTGAACTCAAGATCCATCGGTATGTCGTGATATCCTATATGTGGATCATGATATTCTGGGTGTCTTTCCAGAAGTATCGCCAGGGTGTCACCCGACCGTTATGTTGAACTTATGAGTAAGCTGGTTCTCTGAACAACTTCTTCTCCAGAAAATCGTGCTGGATGCCCGAATTATTCGGTTGAGATTAAACAACTTGGAGAGTTGAAAGACAAGAGCTCTATCCCGATATAGTTCCTTCTCAAAGGGATGTCTAGTTTGAAGTGTCGAAG
This sequence comes from Poa pratensis, assembly GCA_947311845.1. Taxonomy (NCBI): domain Eukaryota; kingdom Viridiplantae; phylum Streptophyta; class Magnoliopsida; order Poales; family Poaceae; genus Poa; species Poa pratensis. The sequence goes on from CAMZMU010000078.1 coordinate 7,905,767, forward strand.
AAAGGTGGTATCTCCTTTGTGGATATGCTAACCTCTAAATCTTTTGATTTGAATTGGGCTATCGTCAAATCAAACTCAGACCTACCTACCTGAATATGTTAGTCTGACCAATACTTATGCCTCGTTCTGGTGAAATATGAGTCCACCGTCTCAGAGTATCTGGATAAGTTTGTTGTTGAGCCCATCAACGACCTTCTTATCTTCTCCTTGTTTGAGGAGATTCATATTGGATATTGGGCATTAGCATTGGAAAGTTGTTGGAACTAACTTTGTGTCGTCACAAGGTATGTGTTCTAGAAGTCAGAAGTGGCTTTCCCGGGTCCACGTGCAATTGCTGAAAGATGTCGCCATGGATCTGAGTGAATTGTCTAGTTCCTCGAAATCATCTCAACTCGATCATGCATATACAGAATATTCCCGGGATGGTATGTTGTTACCTCCTATCCTTGGGAATTTCATCTATGCATCCAAGCCACTGATTGAATTGTTCCAGAAAGAGAGGAAGTCTGAGAACTTCTTGGTCTGCTATGGTGCTTTCCATCAAGAACTAAATCGTGTCTCGTTGCAAGTAAATCAAGTAGGGCAGCTGTCCTCTGACAAGTTGCTAATACTTGAGTTCCGCAATCTCGTTCCTCCTTTGGAGTTTGACCTTGTAGTCCAAATCTTGGGGTCCTAGCAATTGTAACCCGTTGGTATGCTCTGCAAAGATTCCCTATTCCTTTATGTGGAGTCTGAACTATCTACACACCTGACCAGATCTGAACCTTAATCAGAAACGATAGTTGGTGATCCTCAGAAGCCTGTTCCCGATGTCTTGAAAATCAAGAAGTGTTCCCAATACTAACGTTTGCGGAGTTTCTCAAGTTCTCTCGATCTAGCTTTCTGATCCTTCTTCAGTGATCTGAAATGCTCCTCCATGAGGAAAGTTCTACTCAAGCCGACTAGTACAAGTTATCTCCTCATCTGTTGGAAGCTTGTTTCGACACTCTCCCTCAGAAATTTTGGGCCTTGTGCAAAGTTCATATTCTGAATCTTTGGGAAACAGTTGTCTACCAACGGAAACTCCTTATCAATCTCCCGTCAAACGCATGTGTCTCCTAACTGGCAATTCAAGGGATGCTTGAAGTCTCATCCTAAGTTCTACTAGGAGGTACTCGGTCATTGTATATTCACCAAGACCCATCCTTCCGGAGAGGTTCCCTTCTTCCTATGGTGTACGTTGATATCGACCTCGAAGTGAAGCCGATGAAGACCTTCATGATGCCCTCGATCAACCTCTTCAAGAAAGAAGCCACCTGAAGCGAGAAGGTCGTGTAGTACCGTCGCACCCTTTCCCTCTTCCCTACTCTAAGAATCTCGGGACGAGATTCCTGTAGGGGGGTAGAATTGTAACAGCCCCAAGTTTGTGAACTGAAATTTTGTGAATAAAATTTCCACTTTTGCATTTCATTCATGCATCATGGCATCATCTGCTTAAGTGCTCAAGTTGAAACAAAGATTTGGAAAAGAAATTAAAAACAAATGGAAACCAAAGCAACCATTGTTTCTAAATACTCTAAATTCAAATGAGTTGTTGTGACAAAAACAATTCAATTAGACATCCATATTTGTCAAGGAAGTTCCAAGTAAATATTTTTCTCTTGTTTTAAAAATTCTAAAGTAAATTCATTTTGGTTTTAACCAAAATGCCATAAACAAACTCTATGAACAAAGTTTTGCAAAACTTTTATTTGGCAACCCAATTTTTGTGGTGCTTCTACATGATATTGGGAGGCTACATGAATTTTGTCAGAATTTTATAGAATGTTTAAGTTCCTTAATAAAATCACTAAACACCTACTGGTTTTTAAAAGAGAAAGAAAAGGTGGGAAACCAGAGAAACGCAGGGGGTATCCGCAAAACCGTCATCTCCTCCCTGTAGCGACCGCGCGCCATGGCTCGCGACGCACCCGCTCGCCGCCGTGCCATCCACTGCTCCCCTGCTCGACGCGACCACCACGAGGTGGATAAGACCACCACCGAGGCAACTCTCTCTCTCTCTCCCCGATATTTTCCCCTGCTCCCTCGTCCTCTTGTCTGCCGCCATGGCCGAACCCTAGCTGGAGCTGCGCCGCCGCATCGCCGCCGTCTAGGCCGCCCGAGTAGTATCTGAGACCGCCATCGCCACCGCCGTGTCTGGTTCTCCTTCCCCGCACAAGGAATCGAAGAGACGAGCCCGGGATCGCCGCCGCATTGCCGTCTTCTTCCTCTCCGGCCGCCGGACGTCGACCAAGCTCGCCACCGCCACAGACCTCCTCCGTTATCGCCGTGAGAACCCACGCTTCGAGGGTGAGCAGAGGAATCTTCTGGACATCTCCGTTCATCCCATTTCGTTCTAGTTTGCCGTAGCCGTCGTAGGCCGTACCACTCCGCCGCCATCGAGCATCGTGGCCGCCGTCTCCGGTGGCCCTTTGGTCGCTGCCTCCGCCAGCGAGTAGCCACACCCATGCGAGTCCAACGCGAGTAGAGAACGGGTCACGCGCTTGCGCAACTGCCAGATCCGTGCGGCACGCCGCCGGTGATCACCGCGGCCGCGCACGACGTCGCCGTGCACCATCTTTACCTCAAAAGGTCGTGCCCCCCTATACTAGCAAGAAACCCGCCGGCGCATCCTTTTTCTTCTTTTTCCACGCTTACTGACAAGCGGGCCCCACCGGTCAGTGGCTCAGCTCCCACCGCGCGCACAGTCAGCGCCAGCGTGGCATGGGCCCCAGCCGTCAGTGGCTGTGGCTAGCCCAGGCCGTGGTGCAAAACACTGCGGCTACAAATTTCTGGAAAAATGAATAAAAGCAGAAATATGTATAGAATTGTAAAATCAATAACTTTTTGATTACTTGTCCAAAAGTACAAATGATATACCAAAATGTTCAGAAGAACACAACCTGTATGTTGATATAACTCACACATCCAAATAAACTAGCTTTATTGATGTTTTATTAAAGTTAAGAAATGGCAGAAAAGAAATAGATTTTAGAAAATGCATATCTTTTTAGTTATAAATCAGAAAAATGCAAACTTGGTCTCTAAATGACCAGGGGAAGAAACCTTACATTTTTTCATGACAATTTCATGTTGAAATAAATACTGGAAATAAATGTTTCTTGCATTTCAGAAAAAGGGCAGAAATGAAGATGAATTTAGAAAATTCATAACTCTAATAATATTGCTCCAAAAATTAAGTTTAAACTACCAAAATGTTCAGCAACTAATATACCTCATGTTTCACCTTATCTTCCATCCTGGTTAATTAGTTTTCATATAGCTAAAATCATTTTGGTAAAATGGCAGCACTAAACCCAATATTGGAAATGCAATAACTTTTATTGGTTAATCAGAAAAATGTGTTTAAAATATCAAAATGCTCACAAAATTATGAGTTATCCAGTACCTTAAATAGCAGGCATTTTTGGACAACATTTCAGTACTGTACATTTTCGAAATTGGCTAATTCCATTAAGTTTAACTATGGGGATTAATCCCAAATAAGGCAATAAATATATTTGGGACCCCATTTAACTTGTTGGTCATGTTTAATACTTCTATGGTGCATATAAAATGTCATATCATCATGTGCTTGTGCATTGCACTTGTTTTATATGGTGTGGTATTTGATTGTGTTTTCCGGTGTTCTTATACATCGATAGATCAAGCAGTCGGGGTTTCTCCACAATACCCTGACGACCCGTATTACCAGCCTGCTGAACAAGGCAAGCGTAATCCCCCCTCTGAGCATGTCTCCTCCTATGTTTTCCGCAAATATTTTATCAACTATATTATTGCATGCGGTTCCAAATGTCAATTTGGTTGGATTAGAGTATCCTATAGTTGCATTATGTTTCCGATGCCAATACCTGTTCCCTCCTAATATCCATAGGATTACTTTGTTGGCCTGAGTTAAGTAACTATGTACTTCATATGCTTAGCCATGCTTAGTTAAATGCTTAGTTGTCGGTGGATATTTCGTTGTTGCAATTGTTGACGGGATGTCGGATGATGGTGGAGAAATGTGGATACTAATAATAAACATGCTTAAAGGCGGGGATGAGAGGCCACATGGAGTGTGGTGGGTTGTCTCGTTCTCGTCGCCTAAGTGCGAGTTCTCGCCTTCGAACCAAGACCGAGCGTGCTACCATGCGTGGGGCCTATGCATTCGCAGTGCAGGAAGCCTCATAGACTAATAACTTGGGCGGGGCTAGCCAGGGTCCTCTAGTTCGAGCTCCCATTTGCGTGTGCGTGAAGATGGTGGCTAAGACTGAGATGAGGATGGTGGTGTTAGGAAAATGAGTGGCCGTGGGGCGGGTGTTGAAGGCACTGGCTGTCCTATCGTCACTGATGATCCTGGAAGGTCCTTAACGAGGGAGAAGTCGACACCGCTCCCACCCAGCCGGCTTTCCAAGGAAGAGAGCTAATGCGCAGGCAATGGGCCGGGCGGTACGCGTGGCAAACATTGTACACCCCTGCAGGGTAAATCTTTTCGAAAAGCCGTGTCCACGGTTAAGGACGACTTGGTGCCGGATTCAGAGACCATAGAATAACTTGAACAGAATGATTAAAACCTGAGTACTAAAGGTACTACCAAGAATGCAAGGTTGACTTCCTCGAGGGTAATTCAGGGAGGTGCCTTAGTAGACAGGTGTGGTGATGGATGGTGGTTGTTGAAGATGATCAGAAGAAAATAGTTTACTTCTTACCCCCTTTGAAAATATTCTGATTAGTCGATGCCATGGAGTTATGTCTTTTCTAAAGAAAACTAGCTTTATGCAAAACAGCCATAAAACCTTTGTAAGCCAATCATCGAGCTAGTAGCTCTAATAATCTTGCAGAGTTCGTCGAACTCAACGTTGCTTTGTTGATTCTTTCAGAGGAGGACTTCTTCGACCTTGAAGGTGGGTTCTTTGTGGACGTCGACGAGTAGTCTGGGGTTCCCAGGTGGCAGCGTGGGACATCCCGGAACAGCTGGCGCTGGATGTTTATCTGCAGGCCTCTTAGGCCATAATTTGGTTCTTGTTGTTTAGAACAACATAATTTGCTTCCGCTTGTTGTAATGTTGGGTCTGTGACCTCTGGTTGTCATTTGCTATCTTTCTCTATTATAAGAGTTGAACTATATGATTTGTGTCGTAGAGTCTATGATGTGCCAGTTGTTCCACAAGTCTTGATCTCTCTATTAGGCTTTGATAGTGTTTCTAGTGGTGTCGGATAACTGGAGACACAGTATCACTGTATAGCAGTCAGGTCGGGGCGCCACAACAGTCTCAGCGCTACGAGTAACCAAAGAAATACAACATAAGCATAAATATCAACTCGCAAAAAATTCCAGTACAAAAAGGAGCAAACCTGTGCTCTTCTTCTTCATCAGAGTCAAGGTCTTCAAAGTTCGGGCCTCCAAAAATGCCCCAACCTGGGAGGAGGAGCCAAGCTCAAAGGGCTCACGTCCAAAGGATCAGCTGTGATCGTAGGAGACGAGCCCGAGTCTCCGTCATCTCTCACATCTGATTCCTTTGCGGGTGAACTCATGGAGGAAGACACAACTTGGGCCGCCCGACGGCGCTTGCGAGTGGGAACCTCGCTCACATCATCAGTCGTGGCAAGCTCCTTGTCCTGTGCTTCTTCAACCCCATCCTCTTCAACCTCTTCTGTGGGAGATGTGGTAGCCGAAGGTAGAGGCGATTCGTCTCCTCCCTTTGCTTCTACTGTCACCTCTGTTTCATGAGTTGGGCCATCTTCGGGAAGAGGAGGAAGGGTTGAGGTGGTCGAGTGGCCCTGCATCCAAAATACAGCAGTCGAAGGTCACAAATATGCACAGCAAAATAACAAAAGCAGGAGATCATAAACTCGATAGATTCACTAACCTCTGGCAAAGGCTTTTCAGCCCCATAAGGAGCGACAGGGCAGTCGACGTTGCAGGGCTCGCTGGCTTTTGTCCTGTGATGGACCGCACATGTGACACCAGCTCGCTCCTAGACAGCTCCTCCTTGTTCATTCGAGTGGAGTCGGGAGGACCTTCATACTGCCACATAGGCTGAGCTCGTGCGCGGAGCGGCCACACCCGCATCTTCACAAAGGTGGCAACAAGATGCACACCAGTGACGCTGTTAAGAAGTCCTCCAATCGTCTCCAGCAGAGGCGCCGCTTCCGCCAGTTCTTCAGTCGAAAGCTCATGGTCCCAGGCCTTCGTCCTAGCGGCTATACCAGCAGTCAAAAATGCTGGGACCCCTTCCAGGTCGACGAGCACATAAAACCACCTTTTCCTCCACCCTTGCGCCGAGTCGACTGGCTTCAAGGCAAAGTATCGGGTGTCGCTGCGCACTTGGATCTGAAGGCCTCCAACTGGATAGGTTCGGCCGCCTCGGTTGTTGGGCCGGACCATGAAGATAGACTTCCAAAGAGCCCAGCTAGGAGCAACTCCCAGGAAGCACTCGCACAATACCATAAAACAGGCAATGTGCATAATGCCGTTCGGGGTGAGATCATGGATCTGCACCCCGTAGGCAAACAGCAAGCCACGAACAAAGTCGTGGAGGGGAAAAGACAGACCCCTAGGCAAAAACTCCGCAAAACATACGCGCTCATTTGTGCGAGGCTCGGGGAGTACCTCTTTCGATGGCGCACGGACAGTAAGCTGGTTCGCCGGCGGCAGCAGTCCGTCCTCGCAAAACTTCTCGAGATGTGCCGCCTTGATCGTGGACTTCATCCAATCACCGTCGCTCTTCTTGTGGTCGACGGCGGCCGCAGATGCGCCAGCCGCAGTTTTCTTCCCCTTCAGAGCGGCCGCGTCAGTCGCGGGCGCGTCGGTGGCAGAAGCTTTCCTCTTTGACGCCATGGCGGTGGTGGCTAAGGAGAACAGCAAGAGCTTGGGCACAAGAGTAATAGAGCAGGAGCGCAAGGAAGAAGATGGAACAGGGGCGGCGCGCAGAGCAAATGGCTAGTAAAAAGTTATGCCAGCGCCGTTCCCCTTATTTACCACAAAGCAAAATTGATCATCGCTGTTCAAACCACAATCGTGCGCTCCGCACGCAATCCAACCATACACGTGGCAAACGTGGAGGGCAACCGTCGCCGGCCACTCTGCCCACTATGCACGCAAAAATAGGAGCCATCATCACGCGTCTATAAAATGTGGGCCACAATGGTCAAATCAAGTCCAAACGGCACCGTCGTTCGGTCAGCGCTGCACAATGGGCCCACTTATAGGTCATGTCCCATCCGTCACAGCATAACGCACGCCACCGTGTCAGGAAGCGCAGTCGCCAGAAACGTCATCCCTGACGTCGTTCAAGCATCTGTTTAGAAATACATTCGATTCCACCCAACGCATATCGGTCACTCGACCGTTCCTTCGACTGCGGCATATTACTCCTATCGGGAGCATATTAAAAATTCTTCGACTAGAGATGCTCAAGACAATGATTTTGAGATTATCCTCCATAACAAGTAATACAGCATAATCTCGGGGGCTACTCCCATCGGGAGCACTGTCGTGCACCCGATAGAATTACGGCAAAAAATTTCTTCGATTAACATATGCAAGGTGAGAGGATCTGAGATTATCCTCCATTGCGAGCAATAAAGCACACTCTCGGGGGACTACTCCCATCGGGAGCGCTGTCGCGCACCCGATAAAATAACAACAAAGTGTCAGTCGACAAATGTCTCGACTCAGTTCATATACAAAATCATACTCGAAACATTCCCGAGTTGCGTCCGCCGCAAATACCTCGGATGCTGTATGCATAGTGCAAAGGTAAGACCGCCGAACTTTCGAGCAGGGCTAAGGACCGTTCCAGCAACGTGAATCCTTATACTTTCCGTGTCAGCAGACATGATGAAAAATCCTGACGGACGCGTTGGGTAAAATTCAAGTCCAGGGACTCGAGTTTGACTGCAGATCGACTCAGTAAGACCTCTGCGGCCTAGTCGAATCTGACCAGTTTGTTCCAGATTCGAGTCCGGGGACTCGAGTTTGATTGAAAGCTAGTAAGGTTTTACCCGAATGTGTAGTTAACCAGTCCCGATTCGTCGAGTGTACTGTGTCTGCTAAGCTATTATCTCTTGATCATTATAAGCAAAAATCACAGTCGATGAGATACTCGACATAGCCAACATGTGTTATTCATACAAAAATTCCAATTATAATACAAAGCATATGACGTGCACTTACGAAAGAGTCCATGCCCGATTCTTCGAGTCAGACAAGTACTCGGGGGCTACTGACATGGGTATGCATCTCGGGTACCCTACCATGAGGGTACCTGGTGCACGTGGCGACTAAGGCCCAATAGCGAAGAGCCTATTCGAAGCCCAAGACCAGAGGCCCAAGAAGATGGAGTACCCTACAAGATTAGTCATAGGCATAGTCGGTTAGAACTTTCCTTATATGTAAGTCAGGTCGGTTACGTACTCCCGAGACCCAACCTATTTAAGAACTAGGGGGGGTGCCGATCTACGGACCAAGCCATACTCAGACCACCAAAGCTCTAGCGAGATCGACATCTCGCCTGAGCCACCCTGTAACCGCATAATCTCACACGATCAATTACAGACAAGCAGGAAGTAGGATCTTTACCTCCACCCGAGGGGTCTGAACCTGGGTAAATCTTTGCCTCTGCTTGTCAGCCGACGAAACTACCAGCACTACCCGTTCTCTTCCCATAATCTCAACCCTAGGTCCTTAACCATGGATTTGATGAGTGTACACCTCGTGAAGAGCCTTCAGAAGACGTCGAGCATGAAGGAGAGGATGCCGAGTATCATAGCGCTGAGCGGAGCCCAAGAACCAAGGCCACGGTCAGACCCATGTCCGAAACCGGTCGTGACGACGCCGTCAGACATGCCCACGTGGGGAGGAACCCCAGCCCGCCGCAACACCGACACCGGCGAGCACCAAACCTTTGCGTAAAACGGCCAACAGCCACGAGGGGCAGGAACGAACCACCGTGTCGCTCGGCGAGCACAGCACCAAGGATTGGAACGCCTCTCTGTGAGAGCCTCCACCAAAGAAAACAAGACAATGTCACTTCAGATCACCAGCTGCATTAATAAGGCACCAACTTTGCACTCTAACAGTCATGTCGAAGCCAGGAGGGCCCCTACTCCACGACGGTGCCTCCAAGGAGGTCACGACACAGTAGCGCCGCCACCGCCAGGTCTAATGGACCATTATTTTCACCTGGAGCATAAATAGGGGAGGTGGGATGAAACAACGATGTCACCCCCAAGAGGGTAGAAGGCACACACGGGCGTCACCGACACCGGCGTCAATCGACTTATTGAGCTTTCGCTCAGCCCAACTCCCACTAACCCCACGCCGAGGGTCACAAACTCCAACCCCCACAGCGGGGGGGGGGGGGGGGACACCATGACTGCAAAAGGGCCTCCAGATCTGTAGCTGGGCAAGGAATGGCGCCCTCGCCGGACCTCGTCAGGGACTCCAAACGCCGAGGTTCTTGATGCCCTGACGGCCAAAGAACACGACCAACACTGCCGGTAGGGGGCCTGCCGAAAATCCACCCGCGGTGTCAAAAAACCTCTAGTCCCCTCCAACCCAACGGGGAGAGCACCGGCGTCCTCGTCGCTGCCGTGGCCCAAGACTCGCTGGAGAACAACAAAATGGAGGAGCAGATTGACAGGTGCAGCTACACCTGAAGCCACAGGAGCCGGGGAGAGAAAGGCAAAAAGAGGAGAGGAGAAGGGTTGGTTGGACGCCCCACCGCCGCCGCCGGCCACCACCGACGATGGCGAGGAGGGCAGGGTGCCCGTTGGGGAGGCTGAAGCTAGGGTTAGGGTCGCCCTCGGGTCGCCCACACGGGAGCCGGAGGTGGGGGTGGGGACCTCTATCCTGAATAACACATTCAGGATCTCCGCTTTCAAACTTTTACCGGCCAACGAACAAAGAGAAGACATGGCAACAGAAATGCAAACTAAATGTATATTGGAATATCGTGTATCATTAGCACTTAATTATAAAATTCAGAACCGACAATATATTCTGCTAAATAACTTACTATAATACTGCCGATTGCTAATGTTTATTCATTTTTTCAAGTATTGAAATTGAGCGTCTAAAGGAAAAATTGAAACAGTAATGTACTACAAGTCAACAAGGCAAAACATCATAGAAAATGGCACTGATCTTGCACTCGCATATGTTTATATAAAGGGTAGCGACATAAATTTTGCTAAATTTTCCCTTCTCGGCAAAAATCGCTGACAGCTTACAAAATACAGAAACTAATCTCATGTTGCTACGTTGTCAACTGAAGTTAATCCACGGTCAGCTTACAAATTTTGCCTGATGTCTCCCATATATATCAGCAAAGATAGTTGGACATTAATTGTTGCTGAACTTTTCCTTCTCCAAATAAATCGATGATAACTTAGAAATATACGTGCAGACTACTCCAAGGATGCCATGATGTCTCACCTCAAGTAACAACGTAATCTACAGTGATCATATATATTAAATTTTGCGAGTTTTGGCTGCTCCCTCCCATATATCAACACATAGAGTAGGGCATGCTCTTTTCAGATGCTTATACCCTTTACTTGCCACCACATCAGTCATTCTATTCGGAGAGTTGATAAACTCAATGCAAGCATCTTTAAGCTGGGTGCAATTATACTGGTCGGCCAGCGCTAAAGTGGTCGCCACGCTATCTGCATTAAAATTAATGCAAAGCTTTCGCTCGCACATCAGCTTCATCTTTTCCATGGCATACCTATCTGCGGCCACGAGTAAATGCCTAAGCATTTCTTCATAGTCATCACAGTTGAGTTCACTCATTGGAGGCAAATCATCTCTGTAGATGAAGTGAAGCAGCCCTCTGAATACAGCCGGTTGCATATCTTCAACGGTTATGCTGCGCCTACCCTCGTCTCTCATCGGTCCGTAGAAATCCGCCCTGAAGACAGGCGACCGCATTGCCAGTACGATCTTGTGAGCTGGGAAGACCTCGTCTTTGACTTTGAAAGATACATCAGCTCCCTCTGTAGCCTCCAGCAATCCACTAAGGTTATCATACAAGTCGGACGGCGGCACTTGGACGTCACCGATAATCTTGATATCTGCAGTCTCCATAAGATGCGCCGTTAAGTTGATGACAGTAATGTTGCACTGGATGATGAGAGCGTCGTCCACAAGATAGTCTTCGACTGAACTCTTCTTTTTGAATTTGCTATAGCCATTGGCCACGTCTTCACCATCACGGGTGTCGAACACGCAGGGCTGTACCTTGCTAGGGTTCGGCCACGTAGAAACCGGCTTGGTGATCCGGTCGACGAGTCTCAGATCATAGAGGGCCCTCACCTCGACGACCACGGTCTTGAGCTTGAGGTAAGCTGACACCCAGTCTTCGGTGTCTCCACTTCGGGGTAGAAGAGGATGCACCAGTGGTAGCCGCCGACGACGAAGGTGGCGGAGTACATGCATTTGCCGACGCTGATGTCGTGGGTTTGTCACGTCAGGTGTCATAGATGACTTCGTAGGTGTGGGATTACGCGAGTCAAGCATCTCCGAGCTTGGGATCGCAGGAACAAAGATCAACACAGATTTACCCAGGTTCGGCCCCCTCAATGTGAGGTAAAAGACCTACTTCCTGCCTACCCTAGATTGGTATTGATATGATAATCGAGGTGTTACAATGGAGGCGATCCGATCTGGTACTCGCCGTATGAGCTAGGGTTTAGGGCTTGATAGCTTGACCCTCTCTAAGTCCTGCGAGTCCTCTTTATATACACAGAGGCTCGCTAGGTTACAAAGGAAACTTCCCCCATAAGGAATACGTCCACAGAGGCCTACTCGGAGACTACTTGGTCTTCACGTCCTCCGGGATATGTCTTCTAGATCTTTCCCCTTATGGCGGTTCAATATTGGGCTTGCTCCCAAGTGGGCCTTTGTCCGTGCGAGTAAGTAAGTCGCACTGGGCCGCGGGTTAATCCAGAAAGTATTCCCCCGACATTAGCCCCCAAGTTTAGCTTGGATTTCGAGTGAAGGCTTTTGTCTTAACAAACCCCTGAGCCGCGCACATGAATTATCCCAGCTGAACTCCAATTTTCATATTTCCAATCTGCGGCTTATAACTCTTCTTGGCGGCTCAAGAACGCGACTTAACCTGCCTTGACGGTTGATTTTCAGATCTAAACGTCTTCCGCGTCTGGGCTATTTATCTTGGCTCATCGTTTTTCCCAGCGTTCTGCATCAAGTCCTGCATTACGCATCCGCTGCTCCTTTCCGCCGCCTCCAATCTCGCTTCTCGTACTCACAATCCTTCGGTGGAGATCTCCATCAATCTGAGAAAATGTCTCGCCGCAAGTGCAACTGGGAAGGCTCGTGGGTCGACGAAGATTTCCTGGAATCCCTATCTGCACGGGGCCTTCTTCCGCCAAAAGATCAATGCGAATGGCGGGCGGTGAGGAGGTAATTCCCAACCCAACCAGGAGAAGTAGTGATATTTGCGGAGCATGTTGAGCGCGGGTTCAAGCCCCCGGGCTCTCTCTTCTTCCGCTCCTTGATGCAGCGGTTGGGTCTCCGCTTCCATGATATTGGCCCTAATTCGATGTTGCAAGTGAGCAACTTCCACGTCCTCTGCGAAGATTATCTGGGTATCCCGCCTTCAATAGATTTCTGGCTTGCTCTTTTCAATTGCAATAGTCAAAGGGAAACCACAGATGGTCCTTTTCTCCAATGCGGCGCCATTTCCTTCCAACGCCGTAGGGGTAGTATTTTCCCAAAACTAACCTTGCCAAGAAAATCAAGGATTGGCAAAGGACATTCTTCTATTGTAAAAACACTTCTCCTGAGGGTGAAATTCCTCTTCCTCTTTGGTCTCCTCTTCCCTTCGAGGCTACCGATGCTCTGTCTTCTAACCTGATCCTTCTTCGTTGCCCTTTATCGAATCCCTTCTAGACAAGGTGAGGCGCTGACACTCCATGGTCTCACTGGATTAGATCTCATATCTTGCTGGACTAAGTGGCGAATTCAGCCTGTGAGTCGCCGCTCGCGACTTATGGTGGATTTCACTTGTCATGCAAACGACGTCGACCGTACTTGCCCTGAAGATTGGGACAAAGGGGAATGGATAAATTTCATTCGCCGAGTGACGGACGAGGATATCGACTCGTATGATAACGTCGGCTTGCTCCCTTCTGGGCTGAGCACAAGCCTTTTGTGGTAATGTTTACTTGTCACCTGTTTCCTCGAAAATTCCTTCTCCAAAATTAATTATTTCTGACCTGAGCTCCTTTTCAGATCGATCCCTATTTCTGGGTTCTTCCTCAGAGGACGACTTGAACCAAGAAACCGCGGCTGAGTCGTCAAAGCAAGCCGCAGCCTTTGGCGAAGATACAGTTATGCACGATATGAGCGAGGGTAGCGCTTCTGAAGAGGAGCAACAAATGGCCGACGCTCTTCTGTCCTCGACTCCAAATACACCTTTCTTGGAACTTCCTGAGGTGCCTCGCAGGTCCTCGAAGCGTATTTTATGCAAGAGCTCAGAAGACCCCGCGCAGCCTGAGAAACGCCGCAAAGCCTTGGCGCTACTGGTAGAAACAAGAACTGCCAAATCTTTAAAACTTGCTGATCCCAACAAGGCTACTTTCTCTTCCGAGGCTGTTGCAAAGGACTGCTTCTCAATAAGCTCGGGTAATTGTTTGCGACTCTCTCCTTTTCCTTTTGTGCTTGCGTATTTTTGGCAAGGAATTGCTGATCACCACTTCTTTTCATACTCTGTAGGTTCAGATTTGCAAGGTTTATCTTCTCCTTCCTCTGGTTGCCTGATGAAGAGTATCCGTGTCGCCTCTGGGTATGGTTCGCCTTCTTTTCAATGTTGCGGCTCTGCTAGGTCAGCTTATTAACCCATCAATGTTTTGCAGGGCCATGCCTGAAGAGGATACCAAGTCTAATTCTCAGCCAGCTATGAGCGAGGATGATGCTGCTGATGAAAACGTGGGAAACAGTAATGGTGCGACTCATCCAAGGCCCTCCCTGGAGGAAGGTATTGCAGATGCGGCTCCTGCCACGACTCCAGTCGCAGCTCCATCCGCAACTCCTGCTGTTGGTAGGGTATCCACTGAAGATAGAATTCCAGCTCCAGGAAATAGTTCCAAGTCAATTGCGGATGCCATAATTGCTGCTGGAGATAAGCATGCTGCTCTGCTGCGCGGCTTAGTTGAGCAATTTTCTTCAAGTCGCCAGGTACATATACCGTAGCCCCCAAGGATCAAAACCTTGTGTCATCGCACGGGGTGTTGATTCTTTTCCTGGCTTCAAATCTCGAGCCCCCAAATTCCTGGATAGTTTACCTATGCATTTTGCTCTGTTTATTTTCAGCTTGAACTGTCCTTGCTTGATGCTTCTGGCTCAATAAAGGGTAAAGGCATTTCCATAGATCATCCTGAAATGATGCAGTCTCCCTGGAGCAGCATAATGAGGTCATTAGGGACCAAGATCAGGAAATAAAATCTCTCAAAGGTCAACTCGACTCCTGTGAAGAGCAATTTAAAGAACTTGAAGCCGATATGCAGCAGCGACTCATGGAGAAAGACGAAGTCATTAGATCTTTGCGAGAAGGGCTGACTCTTAAATCTGAATTGATTGATCGCCTGAAGGGAGACCACGCAAAGGAACTCGCCGCGCGAGATGAAAAATATAACTCGCTGTTCAAAGCCTTTGAGGGTTTTGGCTCCATGGTCAAATCAGCCATCCTGCAGCTTGCTGGTTCGTCTTTTATTCCTTTAATCATACATATTTTGGGTAACCAACGTTAGTCTCTGACTTGTTTCTTGCCTTTTCTTTCTTGACATAGGACCTGAGGCCCCAGTGTCCCGCTCCAACTTGAAGGATCAACTGGTATATCTGTCTGACTTCAGCCAGCGCTTCTTAAAGGTTACCAAGGAAGTTATGACGGTAATCTCTCCTGCGACTGATGGCCCAACATCTTGCGAGTATTGGATAAATAAACTGCTCAAGGCTCCGCATTATGTCTCTGATTGGAAACGATCCTCTGCTCGCGCCGGAGCCGCGCATGTCTTGACATTGCTCGAGCATATTATCCAGAGATAGATGTTGGCAAGGTTGCTCGCCACGGCCTGGCGATGAGCGCGGATGATACTGAACTGCCAATAAGCGAGTACTTCGATATCTGGAAAGGGATGCGCGGATATGCCACAAAATTTGTTGATAACTTAGACTTGGGCACTTATCTCGAAAATTCAATCTTGATGGGAGCAAGGTGTCAAAGGAAAAGTCCACAGGAGCTGAGTCATCTCGGGCTGCTACTCCAGCAACAGTATCTGGTGGCCCTTCTGCCTCGTCTGGCGGCGCCCTGATTATTAGGACACCTGCGACTGCAACCGCGAGACAAGCCGCGCCAATTCCCACTCCTGTAGCTCGGAAGAGAAAAATAAATAATGTGGGACATGCCCGTTAGTCTGTAAGACATTCATGTATTATAAACAGTATTTTGGTGACCTATAAGCAGGTTCTTTTTTGATAATTCCATTAAGTAGACGCTCGCGCGGCTCAGTATTTCCTAGGAACATGTGTGTTCAGGGTCGAGAGCGGCCATGATAGGCAATCAAGCTCGATTGACGCCACACCCCAGTACTTTGGCCGCATAATGCAAGACGCTTCTAGCTTAAGGATTGCCACTAGTTTGGCAAAATTTGAGGTGCGATTGGTACTCGCGATGCTCGTAAGGAGCCCTCAAGGGTCAGTGATATATGAAATTCAAAAGACTCAGCGACTCAATGATAGTTGAGGCGAAACGACAAACCCTTGAATGTCAAGGGTGCCGGCTTTATTTCATAATCACTCGATGTTTTACAGGGTGTTACAGGATGATGCAGGCCCTTTAATGCGGGTTTTCTATTCCCCGCAGGCCATGCATACTTGATACTCATCGCACTTAGTTGCGAATTAATACTCCTAACGGAGTGGGTTGAACACCTGATTGGTTCAATTTTGAGTCGCTAAAAGCGACTCGGGTCGAGCATGATAGCTCCGATGTATGTCTCATGTTGAAGCAGAGAGCAAGTTTGTTAGGCGATTAGCCGCACTGAGCTGCGACTTATGTTGAGTTGAGTTGCTTTGTAAGGACTCACGATAACTGACCCTTTGGCTGGGGTTGTTGATCGAGGCTGGGTCTATGCACATGCGCCATTTCTTGTCTTCTTTTTGTATCAAAGCGACCTCTGGGGCATTATCTTGCTGATGCGCGACTTCTCGGTGGGTATTTACCATCCGGTGGCTGCATCCTGTTGGCCGCTTCCGCGGTACCTCCAACGCGACTCGTTTTGAGCTGCGATTACCGATCTGCGACTGATATCCATGTGAGGAGTTGGCGATGCAAGCTTCTTCTGCGAGTACTGAGCCTGCGTTCTCGCATTCTAACGCTCTCTGCCTGTCTCCATATATTGTAATAACACCGTTTGGTCCTGGTATCTTTAACTGTAGGTAGACGTAGCAGGGGCGAGCGGTAAATTTGACATAGGCTTCTCTTCCAAAGATCGCATGATATGAGCTTTTGACTGCTACAACCTCAAAGTCTAGGAGCTCTGTGCGGAAGTTCCGCTCTGTTCCAAAGCTAACTTCAAGTGTTATCTTTCCGATTGGTCGCGTAACAGCTCCTGGGATTATGCCTTGAATTTCTTTCCTGGATGGTCGCAGCCTCGTCTCGGGTATATTCATTCTTCGGAGCGTGTCTTGATATAGGATGTTTACTCTTCCTCCTCCGTCCATTAGGACCTTACTTAACTTGTATCCCGCGACTTCAGGCGTGACCACAAGAGCTGGCTGTCCTGGATCTCTTACTTCTGGGGGGTGATCGCCGCGACTCCAAATAACCGATTGCTCTGTCCAGCGACGATACCTTTCTGGCGTTGAAATCTGACCGCTCTTCCGGCTTCCATCCGTTGTTTGTACTTCCACTGTATGAAACTGTCCTATGTTTCTTCTAGGTAAAACGTCAGGCCCTTGATGAGAGCTAGATTTATTCTTGTGCTGCATTGATCCGCTGCGAGCCGTATCTGGCGTGTCGCCTTCTTTCCACCTCCGGTAATAATGACATTGCGCCTTTGTGTGACCGCTGGCCTGCCATCTCTCCTGCGATGTAAGTCGCAAGGCACGTCGAAGATCCCCTTGCAGTTATTAGGGAAAGGCCTTATCACTCCCTTGCTCCTTATCTGGTGTGCGCGATGTTCAGTTTCGCGACTTGCAATTTCCCTGTTGGGTTCTGTGATAAGCCGCCTGTCCCTTATCTGTCTTTGCGTACTTGTCAGCTGTTGCCAAAAGCTGGTCGAAACTATCAATCTTGTGCTCAGCGCGACTTAATTTGTGCACCAGCGGCTCAAATCTACAGTTCTTCTCATAGCTTGTATTGCAGCTTGTACTGTTAAGTTTTTGGCGGAGCCAAGGATCTCCGCGATTCTCTTGATCCAGTCGCCGCTTGATTCGTCCTCTTTTTGAATGCATTGTCTAAGGTTTTTCATGTCTTCTGTTTGGAATCTGTTGATGAACTTGTCCTTCAAGTCTTCCCATGTGCTTATTGATTTTGATGGCAGCCTTAACAGCCAATCCCTAGCTTCTCCCTGTATTGCCAAGTGGAAGTATTTCGCACGTACTTCTGAGTACATCAGCCCCTGTCATGCTTGCCTCGTAATCTTCTATCCATAAGGCAGGGTCTTGGTCACTGCGATAGGTGGTGACTCGCTGCGACTCGTCGAAGTTCGGGGGGAAACGAGTGAGCCGTATTTCCTCTCCAAAACATGCTGGTCCTTTCAATAATGAATAGGAGTTTACTGGCGCTGAATCTTCATCTGAATCAGTTTCAATCTGGGATGGCTGAGTCGCTCCGGACGTCCGTGACTCGCCTTCTATCTTCTTTTCTTTTTCCAATGATACCTGCAAACCTGCTAGCTGGTTGACCACTTCTTCGACGCTGCACTTTTCTCCTCCCCATGATACCTCGTTTTGCGGCTCATTGGGCGTGACTCCATACATATTTGCTTGTTGTAAAGCAGCGGTTTGCAGTAGGTCGATCGCATGGCGAGCTTCCTTATCAGCTCGTGTGTCTCCAACCGGTGCTATCTTTGACAATATCCCTATCGCGGCGTGCACGTTGCTCTCTGGGTCGCCGTGGAACTGTGATTTCATCTCTCCTTGTCCATCTTGATCTGATGTTTTTGCTGCCAACGACGGAGTCGCCAATCTTCTTCTTGGAGTTTCTTGCGCTCAGATGTCGTCTTGGTTCGGACCGCCTGGTGCTTTGGCTGCAGCGACGGAGTCGTCGACCTTCTTCTTGGAGTTTTTTGCGCTCAGCCGCGAGTCTTTGTGCCTCTTCACAGAGTTCCGTCCTGATAGCTTCAATCTCTTCAATCTTGAGGTCTCCTTCCTGATTTGGTAGAGATCCCCAAACAGGTCTTGACGGGACGGGGATGGGAATTTTGCCGTAGCTTGTTGTAGCTCCTCCAACACGCGGACCCTGACCGGCCGCAGTTCCTCCACCGATTCGCTTCCTTGAGTCGCATCTATAGATCTGCGACTGACGGATCCGACGAAAACTTTTACTGATCCGATGGGAACAATGTATCCAAACTCGATGCGATCTGCCTCGGGTCCCCACTCTGAGTCGTCGATGAAGGGGACCCCATTGATGTCTTCAACTTGGCCGATGGCGATGTCCTTGAAGCCTGATTTCGATCCTGCGCGGAACGTGACGCTTTTGACCGCAGGCCCCACGGTGGGCGCCAACTGTCGTGGGTTTGTCACGTCAGGTGTCATAGATGACTTCGTAGGTGTGGGATTACGCGAGTCAAGCATCTCCGAGCTTGGGATCGCAGGAACAAAGATCAACACAGATTTACCCAGGTTCGGCCCCCTCAATGTGAGGTAAAAGACCTACTTCCTGCCTACCCTAGATTGGTATTGATATGATAATCGAGGTGTTACAATGGAGGCGATCCGATCTGGTACTCGCCGTATGAGCTAGGGTTTAGGGCTTGATAGCTTGACCCTCTCTAAGTCCTGCGAGTCCTCTTTATATACACAGAGGCTCGCTAGGTTACAAAGGAAACTTCCCCATAAGGAATACGTCCACGAGGCCTACTCGGAGACTACTTGGTCTTCACGTACTCCGGGATATGTCTTCTAGATCTTTCCCCTTATGGCGGTTTAATATTGGGCTCGCTCCCAAGTGGGCTTTTGCCCGTGCGAGTAAAGTAAGTCGCATTGGGCTGCGGGTTAATCCAGAAAGTATTCCCCCGACAGCCGAGGCCTCTGCAAAGACTGTACCCGCCGATTTTGAACAAGTGCGTGCCCTGCGCGGCCGGCAGGGTGCAAGTCGTGCCCGAAATCGTCGGGCTCGGGGATGACGCGACCATTGCTTGATCAGAGCAGCGGCGAAGGATAATGGCAACGAGGCGAGTTGAGGGGCGAGGGAACTGCGGAGGGTGACGAGGCGATTCGGGAGTTGGGGAACGGCGAGGCGGTTCGATACTCGGGAGGCGAGGACGCACGATTTGGGACGTCGTAACTTCATACTCCCTCCGTTCCTTGATGTAAGGTGCATAGTTTTCTGAAGAAAAATCCATAATATAAGGTGTATTTGCTATTTATGGACAATTTAACCCATCAAAAAATGAGATCTAGTCTTAAAAGAGGTATTTGACGGATTGTATCCATTTTGTGCCTATTATGAACTCATCTCTCGGGATTTTTTCCAGAAAAACATTGAGTCCACTCTATGCAAAATACACATGTCTTAATATTCGTGCAGAAAACTATACACCCTACATTCAGGAACGGAGGGAGTATCATATGTCTGCTCTCTTTAAAAAATAAACTAATACGTTTGGCTGTTTTCGGTTCGAAGTCAAATCAAATTTCTTGACAATAGTTTTTCTTCGATTTGAACACGGTGACATCTAGCTGTTTCTAATTTCCTCTACCTTCTGCCATTTCCCCCCGCGTCTATCGGTAATTGGCCAACAACTGTGAAACAAAGAGGGCATGATGGCGACGAAGAGGAAGTACCAGGATTACAATGCCTAGGATTTTGCCAAGCGATAGCAATATCATGATGGCTATGGGCACACTGTACGGGACAAGAATATTCTCAGCGGCAATCTAGTACGTTGTTGGCGTTGACGTTGAGGAGGGTGAAAAATTATAAGCTCGCTGCTCGCATGGAGTTGTGTATCTCGTTCAGTCTACGTGTATTACGGGTTTGGTGTCCGGAGATTCAGATCAATTCAAAAGTCCAACGGCGAAGGCTTTGGCTGAGTGGCGGAGCTTGACCAACATATTAGGAGGGGCCAAAAGAAATTAGATGATAGCTGAGGGGGCCACTTTGAAGTATTTTGTGTTTTACATGGTCAAAAGTGGTTAATACATAGTACTTGTATGCAAATTTTAATTAAGTTGGGGGGCCATGGCCCATGTTGGCCTCCACTAAGTTACGCCTGTGTGGCTCTATGGCGCTGGTCCTTAGAGTCAAGTGCACAAAGAGTTTCCGGTTGTCATCAACAACGTCATATCATTTCCGGTATGGAAGTGGCGATAGCGGCGCGTCGACTGCTTGCTTTAGCCGCGGTAGTGGTCATTATGTGGGCAAAAAACTCGTTGTATATTTTTATCATATTTGAAATATTTTTTATTTCTTATGAACTTCTATTGATTCTTCTCGCAAAAAGAATGCTTAGGGTTAGGGGTGTTTACGAGAAGCAAAGATGAACTTATGCTCTTTGGCGTTCAAGGATGGCCGATGGAGGCAGTTGGTAAGACCATATCTAACATATACCTTAAATAGCGGTAACGTAAAACCAGTTTGAGGTACTCGGAAAACTGTTTTGCGGTATCGCGCATTTGGGCGGAATAGATCCTTGAAAATCATACTGTAAAATGTTTACGGACAAGTTTTCGGGATTGTTCCACCAAAACCTGAGCGATGCCAAATAAATATATTTTGGATTTATCCCATATGTATGATTTTAGATAAAAAAAATATTGATATAATAAAAATATAAATAAAAAGACTAAAAGTTTCGCATCCCACAATACAATAATGATCCAAATCACAATAATTGTTCAATTCCAGGGAAAATAAACAAATAACAAATGTATGAAATGCGAAGAAAGGTTCAGAACACACATGAATACAAAGAAAATCAAATAAATAAAATGAGAGACCATGCCCCATATGACTGACACTGATATTAAATGACATCATCTAAGTTGGTAATGCATAGGCTGGTTTTCAATCTGCCAATAAATACGACGAAAATCTTGGATCCGCTTCAAGTTCGTGCTAGGTTGGACATGACTACCGATATTGTCAGAATTGATTCCAAGTCGAAATCCCACTCATTCTCGATGGTCATGTTGTGTAGGATCAAACGTGTCGTCATGATATTTGAGAATGATTTCTTATCCCATAATGAGTAGGAGCTCGAACAATGGAAAACTGAGCTTGTAAAACACCAAAAGCTCTCTCAGTATCATTTCGGCATGTTTCCTATGCACCGACAAAAACTAGACTGAAATTTCCCTTGACGATGTTGGTTGGTCTTCACAAAGGTTCACCCGAATGATAGATGTCATCGGCTAGATAGTACCCTATGGTATAGTCATGTCATTGACAGTGTAATTGCAAGCTTGAGCATATCCACTAGTAAGCCTACCAAAAGTATGCGATCTATGCAAAACATTGATATCATTGAGAGAACCCGGCAAACCAAATAATAAATGTGAAATATCCTCGGACGCCATTGCTAAAAGCACAATAGTTGGATCACCATGATGATTGGTGTATTGCTTGTGCCAAGCCGCATGACGGTTCTTCCACTTCTAGTGCATGCATGCAATTCGCGCTCAGAAGCATGCTCGATCATTCTCTTGCTTCATTCATCTCGATGAACCTATTTTTCTCCTTCTCATTGGGAGGTAGGAGATACTCATTACCAAATCCCTTGTCAACATGTTTGCTAAGAATGGCACGCACTTGAGCCTAGTATCTTCTCTAATGTGAAGATACTAATCAGTGTAATTAGCCGCACTGCAGTATGCTATTAGTCTCATCGTGGCCGATATCTTTTCATACAAACTAAATCAAAACAAACTGGCACCATATCTCTGACTAGTGAGAAGAACGAGAATTTGCCTCGCAAGTTTCCACAATGCGGACAAAAAGATCTCTCCGCATTGATACCGTCTATGAAAGAGATGAGGCGGGCAGCTGCAAACCTCGACAAAATAATATTTGATGAGCATATCATGCCCGAGAGCTCGGTTGCGCGGAATGCAAAGACGTCAAACCGTCGAGGCTCGATGCTTCCTTTCTTGCCACCCTCAAGTTCTTTCACCGAGGCACTACAAGAAACATGCCAACTTGTGACCTTCTGATAATGACCATGCGAAATTGGTCATAGATCTATGACCCTTTTTAATCAATTGGTCACAAGCTCTTTGGGAGGGTCCAAACCCAAAAACATAACGACCATTTTGATCAGAAAGGTCATAGTTCCCTTATAAGAAATGGTCATAAACAGACAACACTAGTTTAGTTCCCTATTTTGGATCGATTATGACCAATATAAATGGTCATACTCGCTAAGTTTATATGCCTTAAATGATTGGACGGCCACCTCAGCAGTTTCTCCTACGTGTCATGTCCATGTATCGGCCACCTCAATGCGTTCGCCTATATGTCAAGGCCCTGTTTCAATAGCCTAACATGTGGGTCCCACCACACACATGACAGTTCGGACCCACCACCAACCTGACATGATGGAACCACGGTAGACATGACACATGGGCCTAACAAACTGACATGCAGGACCACAACCAACATGACATGTAGGCCCACCAACCTGACATGTCCATGGCAGAGATCGTATGACCGAAAAAAATCGTCATAAATTTATGACCCTCGAATTTGGTTATAAACTTTATGACCATTTCAGTAAGGAAAGTCACGATTGATCAAATAAGATTGATCAAATAAGACGCTCAGTACGTGACCTTCTATGTTTGGTCACAAAGGGGTCATAAATGAAACTTTGTAACCTTCTAGTGACCAAAATTGAGGGTCAAAAGTTAGCATATTTCTGTAGTGTGACCATCAAGATGGGATTCTCGATGTCGTCATCATGAATCAAGTCTTTTATGTTGGAACCATAAGACGACAATGATGGAAATAAAATTGCAACAAGTTGATCATGGGCAAACTCATCTACAAAGAGTATATCCTATGTTGAACTAGAGTTTTGATCAACTCTTAAAATAAAAATAGAAACGGAATTACCTTTGGGCGGACATGGCAGCCCAAAACTAGTGACTCCAGTGGCCTCAAATAAGAGGTTGCTTCTCCACCTTAAAGAGTGGCCCAAATCAGCGGCCGCGACATGCAACCCTAAATCAGCATCGCACCGATTCGACCTGCGAGCAGCCGCGGCAACTGTGATGAAAAAGCATATCAAGAACGCCCAAATCGGATCATTCCAAGCGCTATGGGGCTAGTTCTGGCGGCTCCAGGCAAAGTCGCGACGGAAGAGAGAGGCCAAGCGTGAGGTGGTTCAAATTGTCGGCAGGATGCAGCGGCTGCGGGAGCGGGACGAAGGCACGCTGAATTTTCAGTTGCGACAAATTTTCCGCGTAATGGAGGAACTAGATCACTAGTGGAAACCCCCCCTCTCGTCCCGGGTTGGGAACCCCTAATGTACCGGATTGCCATCCGGTACATGGCAACCGGGACTAGAGCCTCCCCCCTCTTGTCCGGGGTGGTTTACGACCCGGGACAAGAGCCCTCCACGCGGGGGCAGCGCATGCGCATGTGAGAGGAGCTCTAGTCCCGGGCTGTAATACCACCCGGGACTAGAGATGATTCCACGTGGCGGCCTGTGACTTTTTTCGTTCCGATTGTTGTATATTACGAATAATTTGCAAAAAATACAGTTAATTATCTGTAAATCAGAAAAAAAACATATAGCATATCAAAATGTTCGTAAGAGCAAGCTTTATGAGATAGTCGGGAAATCGGAAGTCGGAATGGAAAGTCGTGAAGACGGGAAAGTATTCGATTATTCGATTACAAATAAAGATCCCATATATAAGAGAGACTAGAACCGTCAACTATTCGATTACATGGAGATCATCAAGCTAGCCACTACTAGAGCCCGTCATCTATCTTGAGACGGCGCCATTGTATTTTCCCTTCGGGTCTAAGACATAGTTCATCAAAAAGCCCGCAATTTCCTCGCTAATTGCTCGAAAGCGGTCCTTTAGTTTCACGTTCCTCCATTTTCGATCCATCTATAAAAGAAGGGAGATTAATATGAATATCAATCGTCATAAGAGAAATTATGAATGACACTCAACACAAATGATGGTTATAAAATGAAATTGTGAATTTATTTGTTCACTTACTTCGATAAATGTGTCTCGGTTCCGCTCAGAGACTATCTTGCGAATCCACTCGCAGACGTAGTATCCACACAAATTGGTTCCTTGTGGCTGCCTATCCAACCACTACACGAGAATAGATTTCAATCAAATAATAATCAAGCATCACGATGGTATTGAAATTTTAATTGAAAGGGATGCGCGAACACCTAGCTCATACTACTTACTCTGGGGTATTTATAAGTAAGGTTCTCCGGAAAGTCACCTTTTGTAGTCTTTCGGAAAAGTTCCCAAACCCTGCCCAGCAAACAATTGAATAAATGAGTTATTAATTAGTTACTTCATATCTCAGGAAAGAGACCGATGTAATAAGATAAAGATTGAAATTACCGTGCGAGCACTCCTTGGATAAATTCGTGCCTCTCTTTGGGCCAGTTCAATGAGTCCATAATATCAATTTCTGCTGTATCGACTCGAATGACTAACAGAATGTAATGGTCGATGCGCACGTTTATATATGTCAGTAACTAATCAGTTACACTTAACATCAAGTAAGCAAAAATTAACCAATGTGTATGTCGGGGGAGTATCCCCGGGTAGGGTCAAGGCTTGGCATAAGTGGAGTTCGAAGGTGTGCCGAGGTACGGAAAGGGCCGGCCTGTTTGGGCCTGGGAAGGTCCGAGCTTCATCTTGACCTGGAGAATACAGGCCGACCTATCTTGGCCCAGAGGGGTCCGAGGTATACTATTGGCCAGAGCCGAGGTTCACTGTCCGAGCTATGTTCAGCCGACCTAACTACCTCAGTGCCGTGGTTTGTGTTGTGAGAGCAGGAGAAGCTGTGGGGAGGAGGTGAGATCCGACCTAGTGAAGATCTTAAGCGCAAGACCTGAGGTACGGAGCTCGTCACATCCGTGCCGAGCTAATCGAGGTGATAGGCATTAGGTTGGGTGGGAGTCAATGCTCCTGTCACTTCCAGCCGGGTACAAGAGCGCCTGACACAGGAGCGTCTGTCAAGGAGCCTGGCAGAGGCGTGCCCTGGGTTCGGCGGGCCTGCACATCTCTGACCTCTGACCATGCGAGATCTGGGAAAAGGCTACGAGGTAGCTCTGCCAGGCCACGTCCTGTCTCGCTCAGAGGGGACACGCTAGTTCTGCCGTTAGGCTACAGGAGATGGGCAAGCCACGTCTTGTCCCTGACTGAGGTACGGTGGTACGGTGGTGACCGTTGCAGAGGCATGGCAACAGTGTTCGACGAGGGGCACAATGGTAACCCGGCTGGCCTATATAGTGGGCTTCACCCCCCTCCTGCTAGAGAGGATCCCCCCCCCCGCGCTGGAACTAATTGATTAAGAGAGAAAGAAAGAGAGAGAGGAAGCTCGGAACACCCGGAAACACCTCGGATTCAGCCCGGAGTGCCTTCTTCCTCCCGTTTGGCTCCATCTTCTACCTCAAGTTCTCACCTTTGTAGCATCATACTGCTCGAGGAGCAGCTTGTACTTGTCACCTTGAGCAATACACAGAGTAGGATAGTGCTACAGTAGGGGTGTTACCTCCACAAGAGGGCCCCGAAGCAGGGTACATTGTGGTGTGCTTTGTGTTCTTGGTTTCTTGGTTTTCGTTCGTGTTCTTGCGGTTTCTTGCGTGTTCTTCCTTATGCACTTCTTGAGTGCATAAACCCTCCCCGGATTCCCCCAACGACCATTCGGCCCCATCTTAGCCATACCTATGGCATCTGCCGTGATCCCACCACGACAGTTGGCGCCCACCGTGGGGCAGATTGAGGCGTTGGAGGGAGTTTTCATCCGGACGGGCTCAGGCGAGCGTGTTCTTTCCGGGCTTGTCGCCAAGATCGGAGAGTTCACCTTCATCAGCGACAACGCGGGGTGTTTCGCCGGCAAGCCCTTCCCCGAGCACGGCTTCACCATGATGCTCGGCAGCTTCGTCACATACGTTGCTGTCGAGGTTGTTCGCGGGTACCCGGAGCAGGTGCTCGTGGACGACGAAACTCCTCTCCTCGCGGCTTTAGGTCGGCGTATCACTCGCCCCGAGAGCTGCGTGGAGGTGATGATGACCGGTCCGGTTGATGCCGCTGGCAAAGTAGATGCCAGCCAGTCCAAGGCGGCCGAGGTTGCTAAGGTGAGATCTGCAAAGCCCAGGCTAGAGAAAGACTGCCTGGCACCCCCGAGCTGCAGGGCCGAGGTGCGACCCTGGTAGAGATAGTGGATACACTGGCAGACCCAGTAAATCCAGGAGTGGACATAGTAGTGACTGTGGCCGACCTAGAGGCAAAGCGTGTCCTGTTGCAGAAGGAGGCTGTAGCAATGATAACAGCTAGAGATGAGTTCAATAGAGATCTGCGTGAGTACAATGCAGCGAATGGCTTCACCCCGGTAGCAGTTGATACACATAGGGGAGCCGAGGTGCGGCAGAGAGGCAAGGGGCTCAATGATGAGATAAACAGGGAGGCTCGACCTACCACCTCGGCTAGGAGTGAGTCGCGTGTCAACTGGAAGGCCGGTGTATAGTTCCCCTGCTAAGAACCTCAGAGCTGCCGAGGCAGGCAGGGCCGAGCTATCCGGATTACTGGAGATGCATGGCGTGCGCAGCAGAAGCGAGTCAATGAGTTAGTATATGTGGCTAACCAGCAGAATGAGGCTCTCCGCAGAGCATATGCCGGGGCTGGTGATTCAGAGATGGTTTATTCAGCTAGGCCAGTTAGTCAGGTGTCCAAGGGGCAAGCCTCGTCTCCACTCGTCGGAGGAGCCGATCGAGCCCGGAGTGTCACCTCGGGTCAGAACAAGCAGCTGCAGATGTATGATCCAGTCCTAGCAGCAAAGCAGAAGGTGGGCCAGGGCAATGCTAGCCGAGCTAAGGGAAACCCCGGCCCAGGCAATGCAGCCGAGCTAAGGGTAACTCCGGTCAGGGAAATCAGAATGGCGGCAAGCAGCATCGGCTGGCCGAGGTAAACCACCTCCGCCCCCGAGGTATCAGCAACAACCCGGCAGCAGGGGCAATATCAGCGAGAGCCGGAGTATGTTCAGCAACCTCAGAACGTCGGTCAAGGCGATGACCGATATGATGATGGAGACTCGGCCATGGCACGAGCTGGATACCACAGAGTGGATGGGGCGTTGGGACCTCGGATAGGAGGTCGGATGTTAGCTCCAGGCGATGTCCGTAACAAGCTGGATAGAATCTACTTGTCTGAGCAACTGGAGGAGGAAGGCCCTCCTGGTCCGGCGTGTTTTGGACCTCGGATCATGAAGGAGCCACCACCACCAGTATCTCAGTTCCAGTTAGGTCGGAACACCAAGCCATACAATGGGAGCACCAAGCCACAAGATTGGCTGACAGATTATGTATCCTCGGTGCACATTGCGGGGGGCAATCGCCGATGGGCGGTCCGGTATCTCCCGCACATGTTGGAAGGTCCAGCTCGGATCTGGCTGAATAATTTGCCGGAGTATAGTATCAACTCCTGGATAGACTTGGAGCTGGCGTTTAACAGCAACTTTGCTAGTACATACAAGAGGCCAAACCGACCTCAGCTCCTGGCGGCATGTAAGCAAGATGATCATGAAACTGACCGAGAATTCTTAACTCGGTGGAGCAATGTTCGGAATTCCTGTGAAGGAGTGGTAGAGGCACAGGCCATTTCCTGGTTTGCAGATGGTTGTCGACATGGCAGCATGCTGTGGCAGAGGCTCCAGAGAGATATGCCGAGATCCCTAGCAGAAACAATCCGGGTTGCAGATTCTTATGCCCTGGGTGATCCGATGCAGCCAGCAGCAGAGGCAGGAGCACGTAACAGAAGGAGGGAGCCAATAAACAACCGGCTCGGACCAAGGTGTAATGACCGTCAGGAGTTCGGACAGAAGAGGAGGGAGCCGGACTATCCATACACCTCGAACCAAGTTGCAGCGGTGAACCCGGATCAGCCCGGAGCTGGAGGTGTCCAGAGGCCAAAAATCAATGGTCCGGCATTTAGTCCGAACCCGAGCCACCCATGACCTATGAATCAATGATAGATGGTCCGTGCTGTTACCATACGACCGACCCGCGCAAGCCAGCCAACCATTCAACCCGGCAGTGCAGCTGGAACCGCAGAATCAGAGAAGAGGGGCAAGGGCCGGAGGAATCAGAGGACCACCTCAGAGATTTCAGCCGAGGTCCCACCCAATCTGTCCGGAGCAAATGTTACCCCGATAACCACTGCACCTCTTCCGAGGCCTGCAGCAGCAAGACCCGTGAATGTTGTGAATGTCCGAGGTAACAACAACAATGGTGGTGCCGGACCAAGTCAGCAGTATGAATACCCCGGAAATGACTATAGAGAGGTTCATGCGAGCTATGTGGTCTTTGTGACCGAGCCAACTGACAAGAAGAGCGTGCAGAGGCGTGCCATGGAGGTGAATGCAGTAATGCCGGTGGTGCCGACCTATATGAACTGGTCTGAGCAGGAGATCACTTGGAGCAGAAAGGACACACCTCGGATCATGCCGAGCCCTGGAAAGTATGCCCTGGTGGTAGATCCAACGTTGTGTGGGCCTACCAACAATGTGAGGTTCACCCGAGTTCTGGTGGACAATGGCAGTGCCATCAACATCATGTACCGAGACACAATGGTGAAATTGGGCATATCGCCTAATCAGTTGATGCCAAGCAGTTGTACTTTTCATGGGATTGTGCCTGGCGTTTCCTGTGCACCCATGGGCAAGATATGGGTGGATGTAGCATTTGGAACCAAGGAAATTGCCGAGTTGAGAGTATCGAGTTCGAGGTGGTGGACTTGGAGAGTGCATACCATGCATTGCTTGGAAGGCCGGCTCTGGCCAAGTTCATGATTTCCACCCATGTTGCATACCTGAAGATGAAAATGCCAGGGCCTAATGGGATCATATCCATCTCGGGTGACTACAAGCGAGCCATTCAGTGTGCCTCGGCGGGGTCTAATCTGGCCGAGTCTTTGGTGATCGCAGCTGAGAAGAAGAAGCTGCATCAAGTGGTGGCAATGGCGCAGTCAACACAGCTCGGCCTGTCCGGACTGATGAGCCCGGACTCAACTGCGGCGTTCGAGGTGCCCAAGGAGACCAAGAAGATCCCCATTGACCCGGAGCACCCAGAGCATGGCCATCATTGGGACCGGGCTAGGCGAGAAATAGGAAGGCGAGCTCTGTCACTTCCTCCGTGAGAATCGGGATATCTTTGCATGGTCGGCTAAGGACCTGCCTGGTGTTCCGAGGGAGTTGGCAGAGCACTCTTTATTTGTTAGGCCAGAGGTGAAACCGGTGAGGCAACCGACCCGTCGTCTCTCAGACGACCGGAGACAAGTGGTGCTGGACGAGCTGGCTAAGTTGCTTGCAGCCGGGTTCATAATGGAGGTACTGCATCCGGACTGGATATCCAATCCGGTCTTGGTGGAAAAGAAGAAAGACGAGCCAGCCGTGGTCAAGGTGTGGCGCATGTGCATTGACTTCACTAACCTCAACAAGGCGTGCCCAAAAGATCCGTTTCCATTACCTCGGATTGATCAAGTGATCGATTCCACTGCTGGTTGTGAACTGTTGTCTTTTATCGATGCGTACTCTGGTTTTCACCAGATACCACTGAACCCAAAGGATCAAATAAAGACTGCTTTTATTACCCCGTATGGGGCGTATTGCTATCGTGTCATGTGTTTTGGTCTGAGAAATGCCGGGGCAACTTATCAGAGGTGTATGCAGAAATGCCTGCACTCTCAGATGGGCAAAAATGTGCAAGTGTATGTCGATGATATTGTCATCAAAACTAAGGAGAAACGTACTCTCCTCGAGGATCTCGAGGAGACATTTGTGAATTTGAGAAAGTATCGGTTGAAGCTTAACCCGGACAAGTGCACCTTTGGTGTCCCGGCTGGAAAGTTGCTCGGATTCCTGGTGTCTAGCCGAGGTATCGAGGTTAACCCGGCCAAGATCCGAGCTATTGAGAGCATGAAGTTACCGAAGTGTTTGAAAGATGTGCAGAAGTTCACAGGGTGCCTAGCCTCGTTGAGCCGATTTGTAGCTCGGCTAGGAGAAAAAGCCTTACCTTTGTACCAGCTCATGAAGAAAAGTACCGGGTTTACATGGACCCCGCAGGCCGACGTGGCGTTCGGTGAGCTGAAAAAGATGTTGTCCACTGCCCCGGTGTTGGCGTCACCATTGCACAATGAGCCGATGTTACTTTACATTGCGGCCACAAACCGAGTTGTAAGTGTGGCAGTGGTGGTGGAGCGCGAAGAAGGTGGCAGGTCGGTGCAGAGACCGGTGTATTACTTGAGCGAGGTGATCTCTACCTCGAAGCAGAACTATCCTCACTACCAGAAGATGACGTATGGTGTTACCTGGCGGTCAAGAAGTTGAAGCATTATTTCCAGGAGCATCCCATGACGGTGGTGTGCGAAGCTCCAATCTCGGAGATCATCGGGTGCAAAGATGCAACTGGCCGAGTTGCCAAATGGGCGATTGAGGTGTCTCCATATGCACCACATTATGAGAGAAGAGACGCAATTAAATCCCAGGCGTTGCCGGACTTCTTTTGTGATTGGGCCGAGATGCAGTATGAGCCACCCAGGCCGGACTATAATTATTGGAAAATGCATTTTGATGGGTCCAAACAAAGATCGGGCTGGGGGCTGGAATAGTCCTCACCTCGCCAAAGCGAGATCAGCTGAAGTACGTGCTGCAGATTCATTTCTCAGCATCAAACAATGTGGCGGAGTATGAGGCCTTAATCCATGGCCTCAAGGTGGCAAAGGAGATCGGTATCCGGCGTGTAGAGTGCTTCGGCGATTCCGACCTGGTGGTGCAACAATCTTCTGGAACTTGGGATGCTCTGGATGCCAACATGGCGTTATATCGGTTCCATGTGCAAAAGATATCCGGGTTCTTTGAAGGGTGTGAGTACAGGCATATACCTCGGGCAGAAAATGATGCTGCCGACGTGTTGTCAAAGCTCGGTTCATCAAAAGGCAGTACCACCAGGGGTAGCCCTGAATCACTTGAGAACTCCTTCAATCAAACCTTCTCCTGAATCCGAATCTATTTTCATCCCGGCGGAGCAAGAGCCCGGACCTGTTCCAATGGAGGTAGACGTGCGTTTGGTCGGACCCGGGGACTGCGTGGCAGAGCTCGGGGACTGCACACCAAACCTCGGGGACTGCTCATCCAGACTCGGGGACTGGTCGCAGGATGGTGGAGGAAATAATGGAGGAGATTATGGTGGCCGAGCCAATGGAGGTGGACGAGGAACTTTTTCCTTTGCACCCGTGCCGGAGTGGGCGGAGCAAATCATGAAGTTCATAACGGAGAAGGAGCCAAGTGACACAACCGAGGCTAGGAGAATTCAAAGGAGGGCCAAGGCGTACACCATCATCAACAAGGAGCTCTATAAAAGAAGCGTAACCGAGGTGTTGCAACGGTGTGTCGAGCCAGCTGAAGGCAAGGAGATGCTTTTGGAGATCCACCAAGGAGAGTGTGGTCATCATTGCAGCACAAGAGCTCTGGTGGCCAAGGTGTTCAGGCATGGGTTCTATTGGCCCACTGCTCTTGCTGATGCAGAGGCCATAGTCCGGAGATGTGAAGGATGCCAAAGGTTTGCCAAGCAAACGCATATGCCAGCCTCGGCGCTCAAAACAATTCCTATCACTTGGCCGTTTGCGGTATGGTGTTTGGATATGGTGGGAGAGTTCAAACCAGCCCGAGGTAACATGACGCACATATTGGTGATGGTGGACAAATTCACCAAGTGGATCGAGGTGAAACCAATCCGGAAGTTGGATGGTCATTCAGCAGTGACTTTCTTGAAGGAGATTATTCTGCGATATGGCTACCCCCATAGCATTATCTCGGACAACGGCACAAACTTTGCTGTTGGAGAGTTCGCTCGGTTTTGCATGAACAAGGGAATCCGGCTGGACATAGCCTCGGTGGCACACCCGGAGTCTAATGGACAAGTGGAAAGATCAAATGCTCTAGTGTTGGCCGGCATCAAGGCTCGGCTCATTGAACCACTGCTGAAAACGCCGGGGTGTTGGATAGATGAGATACCAGCAGTACTGTGGGGTCTAAGGACCACCCAAATCGATCAACTGGCTATACGCCATTTTTTATGGTCTATGGGGCGAGCAATGCCCACGACATCGAATATGATGCGCCCAGAGTGGCAATGTACATAGAAGCCGAGGCTAAAGAAGCTGGGAAGATCTGTAGATCATGCACGAGGAAGCAAGAATATGGCCTTATCTCGGTCAGCACTATAATCAGCAGGGTCTCCGACGCTATCAAAGCCGCATGTAAAACCCCGAAAGTTTTAATGAAGGAACCTAGTGCTGAGGCTTGTCCAGCGCAGCAAGGTCGGACAAGTTTGTCACCTCCATGGGAGGGACCATACATTGTGAGCCGAGCTCTGCACAATGATTCATACTATCT